>CAEGAF010159206.1:0-20298 GCA_903067075.1 Micropoecilia bifurca
GTGTGTGTGTGTGTGTGTGTGTGTGTGTGTGTGTGTGTGTGTGTGTGTGTGTGTGTGTGTGTGTGTGTGTGCGCGTGTGTGTGCACATGTGTGAGTTCTGTCTATGTTGCTGCCTGTGTTTTTTTGCAGAGACAGTGAGCCCAACCGACAGACAGATCCAGACTCTGGGAACCTGCTTTGTTTATCAGTCTAACACACATATTTGCCAGGAGGGTACACTATTTAACCTCAGTTTGTCATTGCAGTGATTCTTATCATTACATTTCATTTAGTGTGAATTGAACAGACGGAGCAGTAACAAGAGACCGAATGCTGTGCATAGTTTATAGTTTAGCGTCTGAATTCCTGAGAGCAACCACCAGAGGGCTAATGCAAATGTGCTTTTGGGCCTTTATCTGCAGGCCAGCAATAACTGTTCTATGGGAATAGACATATTTGAATGTAGTTGGAGAGCTTCTAACATAAAAAAAAACAAACTAAATCAATGTTTTTATGCAAGTCTAGGCTGAACCATTTGGAATAAAAAAATGTATTTATGTTATTTTTTCTGCAGTAAACGGGTATTTTAAATGTTTATTTTGTAACAACAAGCCATGTACATAAGTTTCAAAAATTCATAGCACAATATTTAATGTAGATATCAGCAGTCTCAAACTTCTTGTTCAAAGGTCCATGGCACATCTCTGGAAAATATGAAAGTTTGAAGTAACTGGCGATGAGCAACTCGCTTTTGAGTTCTTTGAAAACAAAGAAACACAAGTTGTTTTTCACCCTCACTTTCATTTTTATGAAATGACATTAATGATTATGAACTTTTCTAAAAAGATGTTCCATTTTTGTAATTGACGTGTGAATTCTGTAGGCCAAATGTAGGCTCCTCTATATATTTTTCAACATTTCCAGCATTCTTCCACCGAGTGCCAAGTGTTCAGTACTCAGACTCCCAGCTCAATAGCACTGGCAAATCAAGATGGATGGCTAGATTCCATCGTTTTTATCAGACCTTAATGTGCACTTATACAATGACCGAGAACTCTTTCCGAGAGACCGACACAGCAATGTTTGAGAATTGAGCTTCAAGCGAGATAGTACTCTCCAAGCCCAGCTATTTCCTTCCATCAGGGAGTCTCTGTGATGGGATGCAGCCCTGACAGCGGTGCTATTTGTCAGGTAGAGCTCTGCCCAGCCTCTCTGCTGCTAAAACTGAAGCTGGAAGCCCTCATCCTCTCTCCTACCCCATTAGGCACCACTTCACACAAGACAATAAATGTGCAGTCTGTTGGGGAGCATTTTGTTGTCATTCTCCAACGTCTTTCTCTGACCGTTCAGTCATGTCATCCTCTTGAGAGACTGGCTGATCTAACCTACAGCTGTTAAAGGATAACTGTTTATTCAGGACATCAGACAACTAGATTCAGAACATTTCTAATTATGAAAAGCTTTTTTTAAAAATTTTTTAGTTAAAACATTCACAAGAGTAAATAAATTAAGACAAAACCTTTAATATACAAATTGATGACAGAAATGAACTGATGAAAGTATTCAAGGGTATGTGCTGCACATACACGAGCACAATTGACAGTGCTGACACATTCGTCCTGGTTCTGATTGGTTGTTTCTGGCTGGGAGCAAAATATTTCTGCAAATGGCAGAATGACAACAAACATCAGAGAGGGGAGCTTTATTTTTTGTATTGGTCTCATATTGTACCGCCAGGAATATGTAAGGCTTCATAGAAATAATCTAACCTATGCATTTCCAAGTGTTTCTGTTGTGTTTAAAAAAAAACCTTTATTATGATATCGTTTAGAATGGTAAACCGGTTTTTAACATTAGGCTTGGGGTCCCTAACAACACGTAGCTTGTTGCATTCTCATTAGACTCACTGGCATCCCTGACCATTCCTAAAAGCTCATGTCTAATGTTCTTTTTGGTCAAAAACAAATTACTTCTGTCTTTTCTCCTGTATACTGGAAGACATTGTGATTCATTAATTCAGTCAATGGCGTCTACTACTGCCACAGATGGACTATAATAAACTGTAGTCATACAATGACAGAAATTCATAGTTGTTTGTAAAAATGTTAGACTATTCCATAATCTAAGAAAAATGGAATCATTAAAGATATTAAATTGGAGGAAAAAATCCCACAATTAATTTGTGCGCCCACAGACTTAGATTTGTAAAATGACTGTTCCTTTTTGATAAATACCATAAATCACTTTAGAACATCATCAAACAGTTAGTTAATATGCATCGATCCACTGATATCCCACAATACTAATACAAAGTTTAATTAGGGCATAACAACTGTACATGACACCTCTAAACAGAGCTACATTCTGTTTCATGGGATAGGATGGCAATATAAATCTATTTTCTGTTTGTTTTGTGTTACCCTCTGATAGAAAAAAAGCCTTGATGTTTGAATATTTAAGCAAATGAGGAAATGTAAATATTTTCTTGCAGACATCTCGAGCGAGACTGCATGGAGCGCAGATCTCCAAAGCACACTGCTGTCTAAATGAGTGGTTATTGACAGACCTTTGGCGTCATGAGAATCACTTGCTCTTTGAATCTGTGCTACACCAACAAATGTGATCCTCTCTGATGGCTACATTTGAACTTATTCTGATGTCCCTGAGCATTAAGGGAAGTGACAGCTTACAAATAAACCCGTAATTATCACATCTGAAAGCCGGCATCCCAAACTTTATTTGCATACCCAACACTTGGTGGAATGTGGGTAATAAACCCTGAGGGTCTCTTAGACTCTGGCAAAGTCACGACTGTCATCTCATCAGCTTCTGAGTCTTTCTCAGATGCAAGTAAAAGAGGGGAAGGCAGACTCAAGTGAAACAATACGGCTCTGTTAAAAAAGAAGCTACAGTAAATGGGCAGCTCTGACTCGAGGTTCAGCAGAGCACAAAAGGGAAACTGAAGGACAAGATTGTTCCCATTGTGTTTCCACCGTGTATTTCCCCACAGATCGCGCTTTGTGAGGGCCCCGCGGGCTTCATTTCACCTCTTCAAAACCCAACATATTTTTTTTTAATGTCCTGAAGATAGGAACACAATGACTGCCTGTAGAATTTCATCTTAATTCTACCTGGGAACACAAAAGACTAATCACAGCCATCACAAAAGCACTGTTCCTGCAGCTCAGTGTGTGATAGGACAGGCGCCGGCTGCATAAAGGGCCCAGCTCTCCGGAGAGCCGGAAGGCTGGAAGAGGCAGTCAAATTGGACGCGGAGTAGGCCAGCCAACACCTCAGATTACGTCCTCGCCGCTGTGGGGAGACGACAGAGACCTGTAGAACCAAACATCTATCAGTGGAGGTCAGTGTTTGGGCTAAAGTGGTATTTTTTACAAGCAGTCACTTCACAGAACAGACTATGTGATCTTAAAAATATAAAAAAGCAACCCTTGCAGTATTTCTCCATATTTAACTCATTAGCAGAGCTTTTTGCAAGTAATTCACAGCTATTTAATTGTAAGTACAAGAGAGAAACTGATTTACCCATATATGTTTTTTGGGGGGGATTTTTGCGGTTACTTTGTGATTTTCTACTTTCGTCAGGACTATCAAACATACAAATGAATATCCTGCAACGTTTTGGTGGTGAAATTAGTTTAGTTTAATTAGTTGTTCTTTTATAGTTGCTTTTTGCACATCCTTCCTCACCTTTCAAATGAAATAACAAAAATAAGATCAGAGGATGCTTAATGTCAACACCTAAATCATAGTTTAAAATAAAGCTTGCTTAGCTGAATTTACCGCACTAAAAAGAAAAGCATAGGTGTGCATGGCGTTGGTTCATGCATGTACAGATCGAACATTTTGGGACTTCTTTGTTTTTTATACATCATAAGAAAGAAAAAACTGAGTTTGAGAAGTTGATCAGTCATTAGAATTAAGAAAAAATGACCTGTTTAATTTCTGTGCATTAAAGAAATTAATCAAAATTGACTAACTAGTCAAAATTAGTCAAAACTGACTAACTCGACTAAAAATTGACTAACTTGTTTACTTACTACTTACCTACTTGTTTTACTTATATATATATAAAGTGTGTAAAGTGTGTATTTATTGCTTATGTCTTTCTGCAACATAAAAACAATGGTGCTGGATCTCAGCACTTTCTAAAGTTTGAACTAAAACTTGTTCAACTGACTTCTTATTTTCACTGAATTCAAAATGTCCATCAGCAAAGCCTTCCAAAAAAACTTCCAAAAAAAAAAAGATCCTTGATCAATCACAAAAAATTGGCTTATTATGATCTCAGATTGATTATTGATTAGAGCTAGTTACGTTTTTTTTAATTATTATTTATACATTTCTTTCATTCTTCTTGCAGTCAGACCTTCTCCAAAACTTTGCAAAAGAAAATATAAGAACAAAAAATTGAAGGCGCTCATTTTTAGCACCCTTCTCAAAGTTTAAGCTAAAACTTCTTTAATTGACTGCCGGGCTTTAATTAGCCCACGTCATTTGCATGGCTGCCATTAGGTATTCAAGAGGGGTGGAGTGATAGCTGACATTTTCCCCTCGCTCATTTCTTGCCAGAATCCTCCCCTCTGATTCATCTCATCTTCATTTCCCCAGATCCCTTTTTTTCCTTTTTTTTTTTAAGTTTTATTTAGGGTGTCATTTATTTAACACTGGATTATTTATTTAGTGCATCAAATCATTCTGGAATGAATATTTATATATTTGTGAGGGTTTTAAATATTTACATGGTCTCTCCATTTCCAGTTTTGGAGCCACTGTAATGAGTCGTGTTGTTGAATGTCAAGAGGAATAACAAGACCGGTTTCAAAGTGAAAAGTCCTTTGAATATATTTCTAACTTAATTGGTATGAATCTATTATCAGGCCTGACGCTCTGATCATAGTTTAATTGGAGGTATATTATTATGGGACAACTTTAGCTGTGCTTAATGATATTTCATTCAGCTGATGATATTCATTTGAATGGCAATGAATGATTCATGTCAGCGGGGCGTGCGTGAAAACACTCTGCAGTGCCGTGACCCCGCGTTAGCTGCTCTGATGCACTCGCAGACTGCTACTTGACTAAATTCCATTAATCCTCAAAAAGAAGCTTAGCGTTTCTTTTGCTCCGATGCTCACTTTCTTTCTGCATCTTGTTTTACAGAGACATCATTGTGTAATGGTGGCTTATAAAGAGTGGATGAACGTTAACGGGGGGGGACGGGGTGCGCTGTGTCCCCAGGACTTCTTCCCGCTCTGCCTCGGCCGGATCCGCTGGCTGGCTGGCTGTACGGCTTCGACCCGAGAGAGTCAGCGGTCCGACTCGCCGCTAACTGAAGTTTTCGGGCCTCGAAAGAATCTTATTAACGGCAGCTGCAGGCCGTTCTAGACCATAAAGACAGTTGAATCAGGGAACGCCTCTCCAGTGCTAGAACAACCCCCCATATATCCTCCCTTCCTCTTTCTCCTCAGTCTTAATGACTAACCAGAATGAGAAGTGGAGGAGAGGAAGAGCCTGGAAGAGCCTGATTTGTTCTGCATGCTAAATATGGCCTGTAATCTTTATTCCTCTGAGTGCCTTATTAAAAGTGAAAGGAAGATGAAATCCCACCAGCCAGCCCATCCTTTCTGCTGTTTATTAGAGGGGGCTTTTCCTCTGTTAATATTGAGGTTATGGTAACCTTAGTAGTGATAGATGCATCTCGTGCATTCAGGTAATAATAGCAATGATTGATTCCCACCTGAACCCTGGAGGTGTAATCTAGCACGATGGAGGAGATAAAGTGGCAGCCGGCGTCTGAGAGATACACACAGAGAGACAGATTCCATCCAGCGGTGCTGTTTATCATCCAGCAGACAACAGCGCCTTGTCAGAATTTATGATGTTTCCTCTCGCCTCTAATTCATCATTCATTAACTACTTCTTTTCTCTCCCCCCACCCCACTAAATCCATCTCTATTTGTTAGTTTTATCAGTAAGGTTAGGGTGAAAAATAACCGCGTGTTAGTTTTTTTCGAACCTGCTGGAAGACGAATGCGATTTTCCACCGCGACTGTGTCACATCAGTCAAATCTGATTTGATAATGAAAGGGGGAGAGGAAGTCTTTGCCATCGGTCGCAGAGTTTGTTGCTCTTGCGAAAAAAAAGAAAAAAAAAACTCCCTTTTTTTTCTATTTTTTTTTTCCCAGCACAAGTGCAGTAATTTATTTAGATTAATGCTTGGAATGCATTTAAGAGGCAATTACATGCTGTGGCAAGTTTTTGAACAAAATAAATTAATATGGAGAAAACACAAAAACAAGCCTGAAACATTACTTGGAAATAAGATTCGGAGTGTGCCCCTTTTTTATTATTATTATTTTTCACATTTTTCCCTTTACCTTTGCTTTTTTTTGTGCAGCTGTAGTGATTCCCTCTTGCGAATTTTCCTATCATTATGTAAACAGATAACCAGAATCAGAGGGAATATGATCAGCATATTTTTGTGCGTGTATTTGCATGAAGGTGCTGGTTCTGGAGCACTAATGAAGCTCAAACACATGTGGAGTCCCAGATAATTATTATTATTTTTATGTATTTTTTCAAGCCCCACACCTTTTCTTGTGGAATGGCTGCACCCTCGATGGCGCATCTATTATTCCATTAGCAGGTAATTAATGACTCTCATTTGTGTAACTGTTATTAAGCCCTTTGAAAGATTGTTTGTGTTCAGATGAAAAGAAACACATCCCAGAAGCCATCCATTGTGGCGGATAGATTAAAAGAGCAATAAGGGCTTTTTGAAAAATGATATTTTATCAGTGGTAATTTTTCAGGGCACCTCAGGGGCGGCGATGACAGCGAAACGCTGCAGTCCTCCTTCATGTTGATATCCTTTTTTTAGTCAAGCTACCAGGGGAGTACACTAAGTGTGATTTATTCATCCCTTGACCAGTAAAAGGTGTCAGCCAGGTGAAAATGGATGCTGGGAGAGTATTGACAGGAGAAATGGCAGTGCTGTTGTCCTGCTCTGTCGTATAGCAAGGGAAGGTGGGGACATGTCCTGTTCTTGGAGTGTCTTTAAGCATACTTTAAGGTGGAATCCTTTTCTCGTACTTTTGAAGGATAGTGGTAGATTTACATTTTTATTTTAATTCCTTATTGTGTTGAATATAGTTTCGATTTGTTTTCCTTCGTGTAGTATTGTTATCAACCGAGCAAAATATATTGAAATGTTAAAAGTACAATATGTTTTTTTTCTTAGTCCAATTACATATCAGCATTTTTTGGGACTTATTTTTAAAATTGCTGGTATTAATATCTTCATTTGGATTGAGTAAATCGACTTCTATTACTTTCATATTTTTATTTGTGTGTTTTGCTCGTTTGTATCCAGGAATAGGAAACCGTGGCATAAAACCCAGCATTTCCACAAACTGTCTAACCCAGGCCCTGGCATTCCCCAAACTCCTGCTGGAAAAAAGGCGCCAAGCATCTCCTTGGATTTATATTTAGCATTTGCAATGCTACTTATAAAATATTTCATAAATAATGTGAATATATTAGACGGGGGGTGAGAATTGTCGCCAGTCATTCCATATGCACTGCCATAGCAACAAGATGTTCCGCCTTTATCTGTTTAGGGCCCATGATTCTTAAACTGTTCATTGCCCACGTTTCCTTTTTTAATCAGAGTGTGTTTGGGATCCCCTGCAGCAGGGATCTAGATAAAAGGATTAACTCTGCCTCTGGTAGTTAACCACATTTAGACTGTGCCAGGCAGACCCTCAAAATGAAAATAGATGGATTTCAAATGCCTACAAGAGAGTGTTTTGATGGTGTGTCATTAAATATCAGGCGATGCATGTTTATCAATAGCCATAGCTGCAGCAGTGTTTGCGAGAGGAAAACAAATGTCAACTTTACAAGGTAAATTATTGGAGTGTTTTGGATGTAAAGTTTGCATCTTGTACCTTCTAGAAATATACACTTCCTTCTTTTCAAGTCAAGACACCTGTCAGCCTCCGTGACAAGCATGTTGACTTGTCATCTTTCCTGTTTTTTTTTCTTTTTAAACAGGATAAAAAAAGGAGAGCTAGAGTTGTCTGTTTCTACTCCTCTAAAGTCATACCCTGGTTGGGGCTTAAAAAAAACACAGTGAAAGTCGTGATCAAGACTCTGGCTTGTAGAAGAAAGAAATCTTTTTTACCAAAGGACATCCTCGTGTATTCATTACGGGTTTTGATCCAAGAGGCCTTAGTGGAATGTGGGGGGCTTTACGCTGGCCACTGCTTCTCTGCCATGCAGAGGGAAAAGAACCGCGTCCTTTGTCACTGAGATTTGCATATATTTCTCTTAGAAAGGAGAACAAGAAAAACCACTAATTCACTATTGAACGTCTCTTTTGCTAGATTAAGAGTCCAATTAGAACTGTGTAACTGCTCTAGTAGTTGTATTTTTTTTTCCTCCTTTCTTTCGCTTGTTGGAAAATACATTTCCTTGACTGGCTAGAATACATTTAAATAAATCAATAAATAAAATACATTTATGTGAAAAAGAACCCCAAAAACCCCACATAAAAGTACATTTCTAAATAATATCTTAATAAAAAAATAAAGATAAATAAAAATCAAAAATGCGTAAATAAATAACAGATTAAAAAATGCTTTTCTAAGATTGGTTATGTTTTAGTTTTTAAAAGTCCCTTAACACCTGAGGTTGTATCTAAAATAAAACAAAGCAACAACAAAAAAAGCACAGGTGCTTTTGAATAGAAATTGATTGAGTGTAATATTTTACCTTTTATAAGCAGACTAACTTTAAGAAAGTTAGAAACTTTTATTTTTGTTTTTCTTTCTAACTGAAATGACAAATTAAAACCAATGAGGTTTCTTGAGGTTCCCTCTGTCCACAGAGTCGGTTTGCAGCCGGTTCCCCCGTCGCCGCGGCTCCTCGTCGTGCCACACAGACGCCCAAACATGAACACGAACATGTGAACAGCACTCGCAGAGGGAGTGCCCACAATGCTTATCGCTCTGACCTGAATTCTGTGACGCCAGACAATTTTACAAACAGCTGGGGATCAATCAAAGCCCACTTGAAATATGCCACCTGCCACTTTTACATTAGGAGGCATGCTGTTCAAAATGGAACACTTTCGCTTGTATTTGTGATTATTTTACAGGCAAAGTTGGTCTCCTCATGGGGCCTCAAGTGCCAAATGATTTATCCCTTCTCTCCCCCACCCCTAACGTTACCACCACCTCCCCCCTCCAGAGCTGGGGGGGTGAAGGAAGGGGTAAGATTTACTTTTAAGTTTTCTCTAAGCCTCGGGATGCAGTCGATGAGGGGAGGATAGATGCAGTGTTTGTGTTTAAGCCAAAAATCCTGTGCCCACCACAACTTATAATGTCCCCCAATCCAGAGATGCCGTCGTGTATACTTCTGTAAGTTTTAAATGGCTTTATGACGAGGAAGTGTGTGTGTTAACCGTTTTTCATTTCATTTGTGTGAGTCATTGAAAGGCTCTCCTCAGGTACATGTGACTACTGTGTCTCCTCTCCCAGCAGATGTCAGTCTTAACACTGCTGTCTGTCACTAACGTGGCTCTTTTAAACTGTTGCACATCCCCAAACTATTTTGTTCTCCACAATATGCAGTGCTGTGCAATAGTATTCACACCTCTGAGCTTTATTACATTTCGTTACGTCACAAATATGAGCTAACGTGTATTTCTTTGGGACTTTATGCGGTTAGACCAGCACAAAGTTCTGCACAGCTGTGAAGTGAACTAAAATATTTTAAGTGAAATCTACCAAGTGAAATTTGCTTTCTAATTACCAGCCCAGGTAAAACATTTGCATAACCATCTTTCACTGCTGTGACAGCTGCAGCATCTTCTGAGTTTGCACAGAGATCCATATTTGGATTTTGATACAGATTTTGGCTAGGAAATTCTAACAAAAAAAACAAAAAAGATTTGATTTAAATCATCCTATTGTAGATGCGGCTACAACTTTAGAGTTGTACTAGTTAGGATACTTTTTAAGGGTTTTTAAAGGAGGGTTAACGAATGTGTGCCAGACTCTTTTATTTAAAAAAACAAAACATTTAATAAAATGTAGGTACTCTGATTTCATTGCACAATTATGCACAGATAATGTAATAGTCTACAACATTGATTAATCTTCTTGTTTTAATATGTACAAATACTTTTTTTTATTACTACATGGTAAGTTTGAGCTGATAAGTCAATCTCAACAAGTGGCTCCGTATCAAACTTTTTCAGTTACTCGCGTTTCTGTAGGAGGTGCCCAAATTTCAGAAATACAAAAAAAATAAGTTCAGAGTAATATTTGTTACACAGCAAGTATTGCTCCTGGAAATCTGCTGCTTCCTCTAAGTGGTCAGTCATACTGAGGTTGTTTTCTTTCGCTGTCTTGATGAACAGAGTTTCTTAAGCATGACTCTCACCTCTTTCTGAAAACGGTTAGCATCGCCCCACCCCATCTGGTGCGTGAGGGTTTCAGCCCTCCAGTTCGACACGAGGTCAGCAGAAAGCCTCGGACTTCCTGCATATGCTTTGCAAACTGTTGCTCTTAGTACACTCGTGCATACATCATAATCTAGATTTACGTGGATAATTAACTCTTTGTAAAATGTTAATCTTGACAGGTGAAGGAGACGGACCACTGAGTGAATAATGCAGCTTGGTTGTATGATGCATCGCTAAAACAAAATGGGCAACTTTCTAACAGCGTGCTTCAGCTGTTCTAAACTGGCCTCATCGTGGATAAATTATTAAATGACCAGCGTGGCTATTAATGTTGACTTTTATGGATTGGATGCTGTTGTGGGTAATAAACCTGTTCACTTGTTCCTTTTCATTTATCTGTCCACCTGTTATGTATTGCACTAAGTGTGAAGCCACTGCTACACAATGGGGTTTCAACCCTTGTGAAGAAGCTCTTGGCAATGCTCCAGACTGGAAATGAGCACAGACCCATGCTTTGTCTGAAGGGTGTGTTTTTTTGTGCTCTTCGCTGCAGTAAATTCACTTGATTATATTTAAAAAGGAACACAAAGAGGTGACTTGTTGGGGGATTGCAATGATTATAGATACAAACCCAAACTGGACCAGCGTTACATATGTGTTTTGATGTGGAAGGTTTTTGTTTTTAATCCTTATACCTCATCTTAAAAAAACAAACAGTAGGAAGAAGAGTCATTCAAAATGAACTGAAACACACAACAGCTGGATCCTAATTGCACATCTTAAGCTTATCATGTGTTAAGATTTGCTTTCTGTCACTGAACCTGACAAACTAATTGCAATCAACTTCTACAGTTTGTTTCATATGGACACATTAAAAGCCATAACTATAATAAACCAGGTGAACTAAACACATTACCTGGTTGGCTTGTCTGCTCATCCAACTGAGGTAGCCAGGCTGCTTCACAAACATTCAGCCACTTGCCAACAACAAATTAAAGGAGTGAGATGATATAGATATTTGCTAGCCTAATTTGAAAAAGTGTAAAACTTTTTCCTTTCAGCCAGCTGACTTTAAGTGGATAGTGACATGTCCACTTAAAGTCACCATGGGAGCTCTGTGACACACTAGCTAGCATTCAAATATGTTTAAGCAGCTGTGTGTGATTGTGCTTTAGTGTCTGGCAATTGATAATCTCAGTCACAGCTGGATTCCCATACCAAAGTCTGTTTTGGCCCCTGTAACGTTCATCCATCCTTGGCTCCGGCCGGAGCACATTATGTACCACACAGAAATTTAACCTCAATGCAACTCAAGAGACAAATTTAAAGAAAACTAACAAGAAAATTAGAGAGGTTATTACTTCTGTTCAAAGCCGAAGTCTAAATGGACCTGTATTCTTTGTGGACAGGTAACCAGGCAACGCTGTAGCAATATTTTGATGTGATATTTGAGAAGTGAAGTCATGACATCAGGTCTGAGGTAGTGTTTAGTTTCTTCTTTGGTAATTCTTAATATCTGCCATATGAGCACATACTTATGGGGCAGACATTTGTCATTTTGTGCTGTATTCCAGTTTTTTCATTTCTCAGAAGAAAAATGTATTAACCATATTTTTAGCTACTACAGTAACATTAAGTACACTTAAATTTTTATTATCTTTAGGACTTTACATTTCATGGAGTCATTTAAATTTTTATTTACTCATTTTAAAATAATTCTAAAAAAAATGTCATTATGTCTACAGTTTTTATTCTTTAAATATGATTGCAACCACATATAATGCAGTATTTGCATTCTGTTACCTTGTTTTACAGAACTGTGCAATGATATAAAAAGTCTTTCGCTTTGAGATGTGCACATTAATGCTTCTTTTTGAGTTTTTTTCTTTCATATTTGTCATTTCAGGAAAATATCTGAAACGCAAGCAAACAAAAGAGCAAACCAAAATAAAAACCTGAAACAAAACGGAAACTGCATGAACCATTTTTTTTCCTCGAAAAGGAGGGAAAGAAAGACAACTAAGCTATAAATCTACTGTCCTGTTATGTTATGTTCCTGTTATAGAAAACATAGCGGTACAAGGAGTGTGAGCAGCCAGGACTCTCCTGAATAAAACGTCCCCCTCAGCATCATCCACAGTGGGGGGAAGATGTGGCTGTTTTCTGCCTGGAAGGAAGACGTTGGCCAGGGACCATAATGCCTGTAGCCGCTAGCAAAGCCCTCTAAAATATTCATCACATAACTTTTCTGCGCGACTATATGTTTTTAGCAGATGGTTACATTTTTGAACAGAGAACAAAGTTGTAAAAGGAATATGATTTCACTTGTTGCCATGGGAACAGAGATGGATGAAGATGTTTCACGGTTCACTGCTTTCCTCTTGTGTCTGCTTATGCATGTGTGTGCGTATGTGTGTGTGTGTGTGTGTGAGTGTCTGCATGCACATGTGTCGCTGAATGAATTTGCCTGCCTGTATGACAAAGTGTGCGTACCCCTCTTGCAGTGTGTTTGTGCATGTAATCTCATTTTATTTGGACATGTTCTTTGTGATTATTGAATTTGCAAGAAGCAAAAATCTGCTGTTGCTTAATTTGTTTGAAGGATGTTATATTAAGTTGCTCAGTGAAAGGTCAGTGCAGCTCCGAGAAGGGATCAGTGCCTAATACGCTGTTACAAGGAGCATCAAGCAGCTAGTATTATAGTATTATGTGTGAAATAATATGAGCTCTTGTCAAAAGCTCTGTTTGCTGCATGATTCATTTGCTCGCCTGTGATAAAGTGGTGTTCATTTCATAGCGTATTAGCTGACTGTCTATGTAGTGATGATTCAGACCGGCGGATTCTCATTTTCAAAAAAAAAAACGGGTGGTGGGGGGCGGCTGTCGATAAAAGCGACAATAACAGCAGCCCTAGTTATCTCCTGCCTTTTTTTTTCTTTTACATAGCTGTATTTCAAAACGAGTGTTCATCCATTTGTTGAGAGCTAATTAGATCGTGCGAGTTGCATGATACGGGGTCCCGCGCATAAACGCTGCGCCGTGGAGATGAGCAACGGTCGCCCGTACCCCCAGACAGAGCTGAGAGTGGAGCTGCTCCCTTTAATTCCCTCTCTCCAAAATCAGATCCTAATTGCATGTCTGATTTTAGTAACTTGTTCAGCAATTTAAGAAAATTGCTTTTTGAAATGTAACAATTTCAGTGATCTTAGGCGTCTCATTTCTCATTCTGCGCACTCCGGCGAGGGCTGTCTCTTTTCAGGCCTCATCAGGCAGTAATTGAGAGGTCCTCCTTTGCCTGTAAACTGGTGACCCCGTAGAATTGATCACGCAGTTCATTTGTGGGCATGAAAGACTGTTTATTAAGCTCATCAAAGAAGAAATAAGAAATATACTTTGCATAATTGTTTGTTTCATTCTGTTTTTTTTTACATATTACACCATGCAGCTGAGAACCATTACCACAGACAGCAAGGACAACACACACACCAGCACATGACATGTGCCCATGCACACACACATAAACCTATTGCAATTTGTTATACCCAGCCTAGCAGCATGCAGCTTTAAGACACCAGGTGAGGAATGTAGTTATTAGAAGAGGCACCTGCAGACTGAATTTGAGTCCCTTTTATTTAGCTCCCTGTGACAAAGAGCAAGACAAAACTTTCACAGAGCCATGTGCGAGGGGTGAATTGTAGCTTAATGGGATGGTTTTATTCATCAAGCGAGGTCTGTGCTCTCGTCCACTGCGTAGCTGCCTTGAGGGACAGTGAGTGATTCCGACCACTCAACCTCATTACGGAATCATATTAATATTTAAAAGAATGGAATTGAGGAATAAAGAGGGTAATTGATAGCATCCAAATGGAAGTGTTTGAACCTGGTTATATAATTTAAATATCTCTGGTACTGCTGCTTCAATATGAGCTGAAAATGTAACAAGAACCTTTGATTTTTGTTGCAAAAAAAATTGCTTAAAAAGTCAACTTTTTGCCTTCAAGTTATTTGACTGGTATATGGTGTTTGCAAAATTAGCAAACCTTTCAGTTTGTTCACATTTTATTTTACAAAAACAAAGGTTTATGTGTTTTTTTTTATTCTGAGTTCATATCCTAAGCCAATACAAAGTTGAACATCATTTTGAAGTGTAAGGAAAAGTATAAATATTTTTTAAAATCAATTGCTAATATTGCTCAGTGAATCGTGAACCTTTCACTTCATTTATGAATTTATAGAAAAATGCTTTAGCATTATATTTGTTGCAAAACCATTGGATCAAATTGGATGGAGGTGGGGTATGAGAAGGGCACCAGCGCCCCTCCCGACCCCGCTAGGGACAAGGGTGTACTGAAAATGGAGGGACAGATGGATGGAATGGGTCTGTAAACATCCATTTTCTCACTCACAGATGCTTGTCTCATGCTGATGTCCTGCTGGTAGATGAGCATCCAGCTTTGTTTCTTGCAGCCTCTTAAAAGCTGTTTTTAGAACTGCCTTGTACTGTCTTCATGCCTCGTCTCATTGTGTTTGACCATCTTTTCCTTTCCGCAGTCTGTTATCAGGTTTTAGGTGTAGTGTTTATAACGTGTAAGTTTATTATCTCACATTGTGTGTTGCATGGCAAAAGGCCTGAAAGGCTAAAATGTACAATATTGGTCTCATTTAGCACTTCCACCCACATTTGTTGTTCCCCACATGGCTTGTGGAAACAGTAATGCTTGAGAGCTTCTTTAGGTTTGTGGGGTCCATTATTTTGTACAGGGCATGAGATATTACTTTAAATGATGATCTGTTTTGACCTAAAGGCCTCACTAAAGCAGGGGGTTAACTGTAGTTCACAGCAGCACTTTACAGGCACGACACATTGGGAGCAAAGAAAAGTGATAGGTGAAAGTTTTTCATCACTTGCAGTGAACCTGGCACATGGGGCACAATAGTGACAGCAGCGACAACAACAGAAGATGAATATCTTTCAACTTTCTTGCATTGCATCGCTGGCCTGCATGTACATTTCTATGTGTATAAGCTTAAAATTTCACATGCATAAATTTTGCCGGTTTCTTGGCTGGATGAGGTCAAGTGCTTGGTGCCTCATTGCAAAAGTTCTACATGTAATTAACGAAGAGGGAGCAACATTGCCTCCCCTGTGTTAAGCCCATTACATGGTGTTGTGCTGCGTTCAACAGTGCAAAGTTGCAAACGGTTGTGAAAAGATAAGCAGAGATAGTCACAGTGGTGAGCTCAGACTTTTACAAATGTCTCACTTTTACACCCCCCTCATAAACATGTGCATATGTACATTTCAAGCTTACATAGTTAAGCGTAAAGACCGATCATGATAAATTACCATGTGAGCATGTGATTATTCTGGTTAAATTCTTTGATCAGTTGACAATTCCATTTATAACCCAGAATCTTCAAGGCGTCTGTCTTGTGCTCCTCGGTTGCCTACTCATGTTTTCTATCGTGACCCTCTGAGACCTCGACAAAACAACAGTGTTTATAATGTGATTAAACTAAACACAGTTGGACTCTGTTTAAAAAATATGGCCACTTGAGGAAACTCATTCCACTGGATTTTATTTAGAAGTATAAGAGTAAACAGGGCTCAATAATGCATTGATTCTATACTAATGTGTAAAAGGCTTGTAGTTGGGCTTATGTCCTTTTTTTGATGAAAAGCCACAAGCAATCTTCCTTTGCTAAAAAAAGAAGAATAGAAAGCAATGCATTACTATTAATTTCCATTTCCTGTTTATTTTAATTAGCATAACCCCATGCGGCGGGGTGATCTTCTTTGAGCCCTCGCGATAGGGACAGTAACCTTTAAAGTGCTCATTGTGTCTGTGGATCTGCATTTGTGTGTGTTAATCAGCTGATTAGACTGTATGGAAGCAAAGTGACATGTAAGCATAAATGAGTCTGCAGGCAAGTAGACTGTGAATGATAATGATGCTCTGGAGTTCTACTTAGCATAACATAAGGGACCGCTGCTTGTGCTCGTGGCATCCCTCAGAACACAGTCCGTGGACTCTGTTACATACTAGCTCTAATTAGGCTTTACCACGTTTAGCCGGCGGCTCCACAAAACCCACCATTGTGGCTTGTTTCTGGATCTTGTGCATGATTTAGCTTGGGCGTTGCGTGAGCTGGTCGTGAGGATTAATGCTTGCTTTGGCTGTTACCTGTTACAAGAGCGGCATATGGAGATACAGCCGTGCAGGTGCAGAGAGACCCGTTATTTGATTGTTACACAGAGATTGATAATCATGCATTGCTGCCTTCGGGGTAATGTTCAGTCTGCTCAATGAAAAGGAGTTGAATGAATGATTTTTAGCCAAAGCAGATAATGTGCTACAGCACACTGGCTGGTTGCTAACAGATCCCAGTGTGCCTGTTAGCTCACCGTTAAGCTAACTTCCTTATTTGAAGGTGGAGGTGTGGTATTACAGGTGCAGTATATATAAAAAATAGATATAGCTTTTACATATTTGTCAAGATTATTTGTGACAGTATAATCTGTGGACAAAAAAATTGAGCGCCTCTGCATTCTGCCAAAGATGCAGTGGTCATGTGCACAAATGCACTACTTTGTCAGTAACAACCAATCAGTGTCAGGAGGAGGGTCTTAGATTTTGATTACTTATTATCTTTTTTTATATTAAATAATTTTGTTAACCACCCCATTGTGCAAAAATCTGGAAACATTAATAAACACCTTATAGTTTAATGAGTTTTGTAGTGTCATGATGCTAACAGCACGAAATGCAAAGAAGATGTGGTGTAAAGAATGAATACAACTTAAACAAATCACTGTCTTGCTTGACTGCTGTCTGATCATTTGTATGTCTCTAACTGATGAGCACTTTGAGAAATCTAATTTCCCTTAAATGTTTTTTGTGATAACTGATTGGCTGGTATGGCTTTTTTTCATATTGAAAAAGAGTGGTTTATTGAATTTCCATCTCTTAAATGAAGCTCTACCCTCATGAAACAGAATCCGACTGTCGAATTATTATTATTATTATTATTATTATTATTTATTTGGGCAGTCGTCATTTTGATAAAAGTCGCTACGTTTCTCTCTTCTTCCTCAACAGATTCTGATGTCCCACACCAAATGTATTTTACATGATCAAAATGGTGCTGACAAAAAGATGCTTTCAATAATCAAAACTTTTTGTGAAAATTATGTTCTAAATTATCAGAAGATTGGTTGAAAAATTCATACGTTTTAAGTATTTTTTATTTTTTTTGCCTAAAAAGATTAAGAAATTCTACCAATGTACCTACTGTACCTGTACATGCTTGAACGAGTTCAACCAGGGAACTCAGATGACTATCTAATGGAGGTGCACCATTATTTCAAATGCTTTGCCTATGCCTTTAGCAGCTTCCATTGAATCCAGTGTTAAACAACAGACTGTATGAAAAAGGTACAACAGTAAGTGCCGGCTCAGCCTCTCTGGCCCATAATTACACTGTTGATGCTTGATCACATCTTTTCTTTGAGCTGTTAACAGAAACAGTGGGAGTTAAAAGAACATAGTAGTTATGCAAACACTGTTTTGAATGAGTGATGTGTGATTAAGCAGCAGGGCCTCAGAATTTTACATTGTGGTGTGTATTGCTTGAGAAAAAAAATAAAAAGAATCTCTGAATGCAGCCAGTGATTTTTTTTTTCTTGCGAAGTGCCTGTGTTGGTATAAATAGATAGCCAATTTGTAAAATCGTCCGCCTGAACATAAGCATCTTGGGCCACTCTAATTGGTCAATTTCCCGCCTGTATTGAGTGCCTAGATTGATTTATTGCCTTTTTTAAAAGGCCGTGGGGACTCGCGGAACAGCTGTGCCAGCCGTCCGTGCCGGAACTGTTATGAAAACAAGAGGCTGAGTGCTGAGCGTCGGACAGCAGTCATGGCAGAAAGCAGCGGGTAGGATGAAGCAGAGCGGCATGGCAGACAGCTGGCAGAGACAGCGTCTTCTGTCTGGCATCACTGGAGATGCAAGATTTATTTCGGCAAACACCGCTGAGTGGAGAAGGCCCTGCCCTGGTGGCAATCGCTCCTTTCCTCCCCAAAACACCCTGGCAGGAATTTTCCTGATTGCCGCAATGCTTTAATCATCGGAGGGCTTGTATGATTGTAGCCAGAGTACAGAGATTTTTCATGTCATGATATCCCCCGTCCACTTGACATGGAGAGGGCGGATTCGAGTGCTCCAATTCTCGGGGCTTGAGTGATAGCTTCCCGACCTGAGCGTATCTCGGCTGAATCCAGCTGTTTGTGAGCAATCACAATGATTTACTCTCCCGCATCGTGCATTTGGCTGAAACAGTTCCATCACATGCGAGAATTAGAATAACACATCTATCAATCTGTGCACGTGTGACCTGTCAGAGCATTTCTGTTTGTTTTATGAGTTCCTGTCAGATTGTGCCTCACTGTTTACAAGTGCATAAAAGAAGATGTCTTTCACCGCAAAGAAATCTTCCCTGTTCTTGCAAAAGGCTTGTCTTAAGGATAACAACCTATGTGACTCATGGCATGTTTTGCGTGACACAAGAATGGAAAACGCTTGACAAACTATGCAATTTGTGCCGTGCAAATGAGGAACATACCTTCTTAAATAGGAGCATGTCTGTACCAATATTTGCAACAGTCTAGGTCTTGTTTGAAACTTTGTTTACAACATCATTAAATCATTTCTACTTACGTATGTGTAAATTATGTGTATCCATAAAGATGCACCAATTAGAATTTTGTGGCGGATTTCTCTGCTTTGTTCTAGAGCTTTTAGGTCATTTGGAGTTCAGGTTAAGAGCTACAAGGCAGTAAATAAAACTTAATTTAAACAACAAAGGTTAGTATTGACAATTTAGGGATGAGAGTGCTTTATTTAACAAAAAATAAAAACAAAAAACCAAAATTGTGACAAATCTAGTCACTTTTCTGGTGTTATTGGAAACTGTTGGAACATGAGAACATCTATCATCAGCAGTCCCTCTTAGCTAAAATTGGATTTATTTGCATCCACAATACAAATAAATTGTGTACTTGCAAAGCTGCCTGTGGCTGATTATCTTGCAGACAAGGCATAATGAAAATGTGAAATTACTTTGTCTAAACTAAGTCATATATCCGTCCATGGTTTTTGTCTCTTTTTTTTTGCCTCTCTCTTGTCAATTTAGATTGTTTACCAAAGGTTGTACATTTTGTAGTGGACCATGAAGCTACAAACCAAAGCCAACTTAATAAAAGTTAACTTACAAGCTAATAAATTATTAATTAATATTACATTTCATCTTAAATAACTAAGAAATGTATAATAATCTTTCTTTGGGGTCTGTTTTGCCTGTCCCAAGCCAAGACAAAAGAGGAGGCTTGGAGTTGTGGCAAAAATATAAAATACGTGACAAAAGTCAAGTTTGTTGTTCTAAACACGCATAAAATGTTTTCATTCACATTTTTCTCCCCCATGATGTCATCCCTCCTTTCCACTGTATCCATTGCAATCATGCACACGTCTAATTATCCAGATTTAGCCAGTTCCATTATTCTGCAAGTTCTTCCATCAGTCAATATGTTCTTTCCTTACAAATGCGTTTGCAGCAGAGGTCCTGAGTGGTCCGTACTTATTTATGTTTGGAACAAAGCCAATGTCATGGTTCAGATCTGAGAAACCAACTGATGTAAAACATCCATCCATCCATCCATCCATCCATCCATCCATTTTCTTCCGCTTATCCGGAGTCGGGTCGCGGGGGCAGCAGCTTCAGAAGGGAGGCCCAGACTTCCCTCTCCCCAGCCACTTCTTCCAGCTCCTCC
>CAEGAF010159207.1:0-13096 GCA_903067075.1 Micropoecilia bifurca
ATACAGCTAAAGATAAACGCATGGATGAGCTTCTCTAGATCGTGCTGAGACATCAGTCTTTTTAAATGTGGAGACTACATTTTTCAGTAAACTGTTAATTATTAAATCATGCCACTCAAACTCCATGAGTCTGAACTTCGTCACGTCAAGATATGAGGTAGTCAAAAGTCCAAGTACCGATTCACAAGATGTTCACTTGGGTCAAACACAGCAGCAACATGTTGTCATGGGAGAAGTGAGGGGTTGGATTCTCTACATGGGGAAAAGCAGCACAACCAACCAACACCTTGTCACCTCCATGGTCTGACTGCTGACTCAGACACAACTAGCTGCCGTTTAGCCAACACTTTGTTCTCAGCCAATGTTCACATATGTGGACCATATGAGCAACAACAAGACCATCACAATGCAACACAAATTAATTCAGCATACAAATTTGATGCATATCTTATCCAACAATCACTGCCTTTAGGTAACATAGAGGACCTACTTCATCTTGTTCTGTGTTGCAAATATATGTGTAAGAAGCCACAAAACCAATTTAAATTAGTGAGTTTTAGAAATGCATTTTTCTTTGAATAACTACTTCATATATTTTGAGCCTTTGTGCTCAGGGGTCATCGCTCCATAGATGTTTCTCCAAATTCTTTTAGTTCCACCATCTCTCCTTGTCTGAGAAATAACAAAAACTGTGACTGAATATTATCACTTTAGTTATTTATGACATTCAAGGAGATTTTTCTTGTAAATTACCTCTGAAAAATTGACGAAAAACAAAAAGTACTAACACTAGAGCCAGACAAGATCTCAATTAATATAATATATGTGCTTATACCTCTAAGATACACAGAGCATGTAGAAACAGTGACCTAATTTTGAAACCAGATGCAGGAAATCAAGTATTTTCTGCAGGGGACAATATTTGTTCTTCTAAGAAAAATGATGCACATACATAAAGTGCACACACTCACTATCTACACACCCACACTGAACACGCTGCATCATCTGTGATCCATTACCAAATGGCACCATTTACCCTGGCAGGCGCAGTGATCCCAGAAATCCCAGGCAGCATCCAGCATAATGCAGAAGTCTGATTATTACCAGATCTTCTGTAGGCTCAGAACACAAAGGCTGGCCGTCACTCAGACACCGGGGTGGATGTTTGGAGAGTAAAGTGTGTCACGAAGCAGTCACTGTCAAATCCCCCACCTAGCACTTGAACACAAATTTATACTTTTTCCAAAACAGACAATTAAAGCATCTCACAAGTGGGATTTATTTAGACCTTTCTGCCACCTACACTGCAGGTCTCCTTTGGAAACCCATGAATAACATTTGATTAGAAATAAATACTGAACATATTCACAGGAGGCAGCAGGTTGTTAGAAAATGTCAAATTTGTGTGATCAAGTTGTGTGGAGAGAAACTACAGAGCAGAGATGAACCATTTCATGCAGTAGCAGCAGGAGCAGCATCACCAGAAATAGATAGCTTCCCATGAGGACAGTGCAGGGAAACACTAGTCTCTCTCAGCCTGCTCAACTTAAATGTGTTAGCCTACATAAGGCTCCCAACAGCCTCACGCTGCCTGCGCTCCAGATCGTTGACCTTTGGAAGTGAGAGGGAGGGAAAGGCCAGCGTTCTTCAGGGTCATTGTTTTCCACACAAAAACAGTTGTGAAGTTTGACGTTCTTAAGGTTTGTCCTGAATTAAGCAGGTGAAAGTCCAACGAGTAGCAAAGCTCAGTCAACAGAAAAGCAGAGGAAAATACTTCCTAAGTTACTAAGATTATATTTAGGTTAAATTGATCCCAACACAATATTTTGGTCCTTTTCACTTGTACAAAATAATAATAAATATTAAGTAGAAGTTGCATTTTCAAACTTTTACTGTTGAGATGATTAAGTAGCCAAATAAAGTCCAGTCCAAAGCTGGTTCTAACATTAGCCCTGAATAAACACAGGAAACACTTTAACAGGAAAAAACACAACAATGTCTGATCCCTGCTGCTGTCCTTAAGGGTTTGCATAAAACAGAAATAAACATATTAATGGCTTACACTGGCACCTGTTAGCATAGTCACTAGTTTTTGAGGACAAGAAGATGCTTGACTTTGGTGTAAAATGTCCGTCATTTCTGGTTTCTGAAGCCAATTACATGTGAATCAAGTGACCCCTATGTGCTGTAAGTAGTTTCTAAATTCACACAAAAAGTTTAGATTTGAATCAGTTACATGCTGTGTAACTCACAGCTACTGAAACCCCAGAATTCAGGTTTTCAGACAACTGAAATATTAGATGAGGTGAATTAAAAAGTAAGAAAATATGTCAGTTTATGTACTTAATCAATATACTGTTTGCTCTCTGCGGCACAATAATTCATTGAATTTATGTAGAGTTCAGGTCAGTTTACTGGTCAATCAAGCTTAGTGTTGCCATGATAATTAAAGTAAGTATTGGTACTTTTGGTAGTGAGAGCAGCTGCCAAGATGTGTTGGAAAATGAAATCAGCCTCTCCATGCAGCTTGTCAGCAGAGGGAACAGAAAGTGCTCAAAAACTCACCAGGAAGGTTTTTCCAAACCCCTGCTGGGTTTGTTTTAAATGCCTCTTTGCTTCCAAACACCTGATGCAAATGAGTGGGAGGTTTCAGACACCTGTGATACTGACAGGTTTAGGAGTTTCAGCCCACATCTTGGGAACATCTGTGCATCCTGACCAAACTCCTGAATGAGCTTTGCCTAACAGTTTTCTCAACTGTTATCTTTGCTGCTTGTGACCTTTTTTCTGCCATATTTTTCCTTCCTTCCCATTAACATGTTTGCATTATTATGCTGTATAAATAGCCAGCACTTTTAGCAATGTCCCTTTATGGATGCCTCTGGTCAAGTCAGTAATCCTCCTCATTGGTTATGTAGGTCATAAAAATCATTTCACTGTAAACTATATTATCCAAAACAGAAACAAACACTTACATTTTATTAACTTATCCATGATGTATCATACCTACTTTTTTGTATATAGTCGCAAATAACATCACACCTTAAAAACCAGTTCCAGTCAAATCCACAGCCTCACCTCATCTTCCAGCAGTGGAGGTAGATGCTCCAGATCATAATATCCATCTCTCTCATTATCTTTCTCCAAGTACGTGACAGCAGCATCACTCCCGGAAGTCTCCATTGCACCAACTTTGATTCCCTCAAGCGGCGCAGCGATTCGCAGCCCAGACAGCGCCGCTTCCAGCAGAGACAGATGTCATGTCTGAGCTCCCAGGACAGCGCCGACCTCCGAGAGGGAGCTGGAAACCCCGCTGTCACGGTGGGACTGTGGCGTCCAAACGAGCAAACCCCAAAAAGACGTAAAGTGCAGCAACGCGTTCCGCTCGGTGCGCCTGCAGCGCTGCGGCTGCTGCCGGTGGCGCTAACCGGACTCTGAGGCTCTACCGGCTGCAGCTCCTCCGCAGAATCGAGGCGAAACATTGTGTTTCATCCTCAGCCTCGGATGGATCTTCCCCATCCGAGGAGGCGGAGTGCAGGCGCCTCTGCCTGGATGCCACAGTGGCTCCTCGCCCCCGCGCACACAAGCCTCCAGTTTGAGTGACTCATATTTATCACTTAGTCCACATTATCTCCACTTATCCCTGTGATCATGCTCTGCTTGGGGTGTGATTTGATTAATATGCGTATTTATATGTTGTTTTTTCCACTGCTCACAATTTACATGTAAAACACTGAGGACTTAATCATAGTTCCCCTCATGTGCAGGGATGTTTTTGTTTGGCTGATATTTATTAGGAAGTTTCATCTGACAATAAAAATTCAGCTAAAGAGATAATTTCTACTGCAACATTTCCCAAAATACACCTACTATTAAAAAAAAAAAACAGCAGAAGAAAAAATGCTAATAGTCTAGCATGTAATGTATGACGGCGTTTCAGGGCCACTGTAGACAAATAAGACAGGGGAGTGAATTTCTGACAAAAAAAACAGGCAGAAATGTCACGATTAAGCTCAGAAATTTTCTGAAAAATTTGTTTCAGAGAGTTATGTTGCTTTTGTGGCTCACCAACGCAAAAACGCCTCGTCAGTCGCTGACCCTCGGTCTGTGATGTGTCTCCTCCATGGATTGGACATGTTTGTCCTGCAAATCCCACAGATTCACCACTGGATTGAGAAATCTGGAATATTTGGAGGCCAAGTCAAGAGCTCAAACTCTTCTATTTCCAAACAATCTACGTTCCGGCAGTGGATACCACCAGGCTGCAAGAGGCCACAGCAAACACTGCTTCCATTAAAATGAGATCCGTGGTGCATCATGTGTACCTGTGATAAATGACACATTAGCACATGATTCATCAGATCAAGCCATCTTGTTCCACTGATGCCGACTCAGCAAACTCTGATTCAAACTGTATACTCTGATAATATTTTTTTTTAGAACTAGCATTGATTTATTCAGCAGTTTGAGCTCCTGTATTTCTCCTGTTGGCTCAGACATCACAAGCCGCCTATCACTTCTGCTGTTTGTTCCACCTTTGACCTCTTCTGATGGATCCTGACTACAGCAGATGAGGAACACAGAGCAAAAGCTGTACATTTCTAGATACTCTGACCCAGTTGTCTGGTCATTTCAATCTGCTCCTTGTCAATCAAACTTGTTCAAATTCTTATGCTTTACCCATTTTTCCTGCTTCTGAGACATCAGCTTCACGAAGAGTTCACTTGCTGAAAGGTACCACAGCCCATGTCATTTATCTTACCTGTCAATAGTCTTCATCCTAGACTTGCAGTATTTTTCTCATGGCTGGATTTAAGCTTAATTTTGGTTCCAAATCCTGGACAGTCAAATTGTTCATGTTTCAGCAGAATTTGAGCCATCTTAATTGCTTGCTCAGTATCAGCTTGTTCTGTGTAATAAATAACAGAGAACCCATTTGGGGTCCAGTGGCGCTCAGGTTGGCGATGGGTACCGTGGTTACTGCGGCGCCGCGGCCGCCGTCCATCCCTTATCGGCTGTCTCTGGCGTCCAGGAGCCACAGCTGGATTTGTTGTCTGCTCAGCCCCATCATGTTGAGATTAAAGCAGTCAGTATTTTCCCTTTAGCAGCCTGACAATTACTGTGATCATACCAACACCTTAGAGTTTACAGTCTCTCCTCAATGACTTATTATGAGAACAAAGCAGTGTGGTTTGATTTGTGTTGGCAGCATGAAGTAGCCAGGAGAGGGATGGATTCAAAAGGCGTTTATTCTTCACACGGATTAGCTGCTAATCCACAAACACCACAGAGCTTCTTGTTGCCACGAGCATCTGAATCTCTGAAGGTGAAGCACTAGTTGAAGCTAATGAAGGAGAGTTTTTATTGAATCCTTTTGTCATGGAGTTTTTTTCTTTCTTACTGATGTGGCAGAGTAAGAGACAAAACTACAGGGAACGAGTTCCAGAGAAATTAAATACGCCTCTCTTTGTGTTGCTCTAGGTGACAAAGTTACGACGTCCAAAACCATCCGTGCAATAAGGATGAGTAAGAGGATGTTGTTCTTACTTTGTCATGTTACAACAGGAAAATAGTTGTTAAAGGTGAATGAAAATGATCAAATTTTCTAAGTTTAAATCTGAAAAATGTCCTGCACGTTTCTGTTTAGAGCACATTTGTTACAAACCTTTTGCCTCTACCAGGTTAGAACATCTCAAGAAAAAAACTTTTACCTTCAATGCAATATATCTGAACCTCCGTCATAGTGGATAGAGAACAACTTAACCCACAGAAACATTTTTTGTTCATGGTAAAAAGAAGCAAAATATTCAAAAATATCTGCAATCTCTGACAAAATAAAAAAATAAAAAAATATATATGTATATATCACTTTGCCTGCTATCTTTGCTCTGAACGATCCTAAAGTTGTAGGATTATAAAATTACAACCAAACTGGTGGCATTTTCTTCATCAGGAAGACTTTCCAGTCAATGTATCTGTAGGATTTCTGAATGTTTGTGGTGCAAATGTCTGCATTGTGCTCTGTGTGTTTGTGAGTATGAAGAAACATGCAGGCATGATGCCAAGAGGGAAGGAGGAGGAATATTCATCAGGCCTAGCAGAGAAAACGGTGGAACGGCACAAACTCGTTGCCTGCAGAGTTGCTGGAGAGAGAAAGTTGAGAGCTTTATAGACGCCCAGGTCACAGAAATAAAGGTCATATTCTGTTTTCACATGCGTTTGAGGTGGAGTTCAATCACTCGTCTCTAATTATTTGAGCTGCTTCATTGTTAATGAGATGAAAACCAGAAAAACATGCCCAGCAGAGCAGGAAGGGGCAGCTACTGTTCTGAATACTGCAAATCTTCCCTCCCAGCAGTTGGTTGAATTCATAACCATCACAACAAACATTTTAATCATCACTGCTAATATTAGCACAATATTTTAATTTCTTGTAAATAGTCTGTTGCTGTTTTCGTTGTAGAAATATCCACATCTTGGAATCTCAGTCACACATTTCTTTGATCCATGTATGCTATTTTTAAGAACTGTACAATAATGTTTTTCTTATGATGTAAGAAAAAAAAGGAAAAATACTTTCACATTTGATTTAGTCCTTCATCACCATTTTATCTTGCTGCTGACACACCTGCGTTTTCCCTCAGCGGGACAATAAAACACATTGTTATTTTATATTTATAGGTCATTTAAAGCAGGCTAACAATAAGTATTTGAGAAAGCCAATATGTCAAAAATAGCAAGGCGGTTGAAATAGAAGCTTCCTGTGTTTAATAACTTCACCTGGTTGCCAGTCCAGTCCAGAAGTACGCAGTAAACTCACTCATGGACAATCCAGCTGATGCATTAACCTGAGTATTAACCTCTGTCTGACTCCAGATGTCAGTCATAAAGGCGAGTGTCTTCTTAATTAGACGAAGTTCCTGCTTTTAAACACTAGATGGCGACCCTGGATAGTGAGCAGAACCAGAGCAGAAATCAGGCAGGAAAGTCCTGTTAGGTTTCCTATTTCCTTTCATCTTCATTCTTTTTTTAAAAGTGTGACTTAAAGCTACTCACCTTGTACATAAAATCACTTCTTTACGTCACTGTTTGTTCACATGTTGGAGGTTGACTGCAGTGGTTTTCGTTATTTCTTGCCCCATCTAACAGAGGAAAACCCTGAGGAGTTCTGTAAATAGTCCGACATGTCAGAGCTCACGCCTGCACATTTGGCCATATTTCTAAAGCCTTTTAAAAGTCAAGTGTTCATTTGCAGCCTGAGACTCCCACAGCTCATCTGGTAGAAACAAAGAAAAGTGTTGACAGCCTGATTTTTCAAGAGCAGATTCTGAACTCATCCTAAAGGGAATGTAGAGCTTTAAATTGGATTTTGTTCTGAGACAGCTGTTAGACTTTGGAAAGTCCCACTTTCTGAACTGACTGTAAATTAAGGCCATAATATCTCAGAAAACTCCCTCTGCTTTGGAGACCATTTGGACAACATCATGTGACGTTGCAAAATACTGCAAATGAACAGATGTGTCATAGCAACTGAATGACTACCAAGCATTAGCAGTGAGATATATATGAACATTCACTTTCCAAGCTCTTTATCATATAGGAAAAAAGTGGAAAATTAAAATGAAATGCTGCTTAAAACACGAGAGAAAGGAAAATAATATAACTGCTAAAACACCAAAAAGGACGATGACAAAAACACAATGAGATTTTTCTTGTTTTTAGAAAACATTTTTTTCAATGTTCTTCAATGCTTTTGATTATTTATGGATCACTCCTGCATGGGAGACATTACATGTTGAAGAGAGCAAAAATACCTGATACAGTCTTAGCAACACGGTTGTCACATTTACTATTTTTGAATTTTTCTCTTGTGCCTTATTGGATACAGATGTGGGAGAAAGATTGACTCTTATTATTAAAACCTAAATTTAATATGTGAACATTGATTCAGAAATGTCACCGTGAAGGATGTCTTTCTGTGGATACATTTATTTCCTCTAGTTATTATGATGATCATTATGATCAAACATTTACGTTGTGGCTTCATCAGATCACAGGATTTGCCTTCAAAATGTGATGTTTGTGATTTTATTGATGGTAATTTTGCTTTTGGAGTTTTGGTTCCTTCTCTCTGTTTGGTCTTTCAGCCCCTGTACGATGCAGAACATACCATGTCAATGTCTTTCTGCTGCCTTCAGTGCTTTTGCTTTTACACTTATTTCACATGACAACACATGTGGGACACAGAATCCATCTACTCCCAAAGTTATTTGATGGAAACGGATTTACATTGTGTTCATACATGCGTATAATTGTTTGAAGAGATTAATTTTGCAGCGTCAGAGATATAAATAATCCTTGTCCCAAAGCTCCATCCAAACAGGTCCACAGTTCTTTGTTCTTACAGAAGTGGAGATTGGATGGTTTCTGCTCTTTTTACTGTGGTTTTCTCAAGATAAGTTCATTCCCCAGTAATCTCCTAAAGTCAATTTCCCACTTTCCACAAATACTTTTTCCAAATGGTTTTATTGAAATAACAATTCAATCCTGAAAAACAAAGCTTTGTCTATTTGAGCTCACAAAATGATTATTGTGTGTTACACCTGATTCCATCCTTCAAACGTTTGCCACAACAGCATCCATGCAACTTAATTTTCATGCATTTGAAGGATGAAATTAGGTTTAACACACACATACACACACACATACACACACACACACACACACACACACACACACACACACACACACACACACACACACACACACACACACAAACACAAACACATACACACACACACATCAATCATCTCGAGAAAACCAACAGGAAATTAAGTGGGTTTTTTTTAGAAAACGGGAAATGAACTAATTTTCCTAAGAAAATCATCTGGAGAAAGTTACACATGGAGAAGGTCTGGTCTGCCTTCCATGCTTTTCTCTTGTGTCTGATTCATTTTAAATGCCTCATGTCACACAAACAAGAAGTGACCTTGAGGTGCCCTAATCCATATTTCTTCCTCCACTTATCTAAAATACTGCACCTTTAGACCTTGAAGCTTTCTGGGCAGATCATGAAACTTTGAAGGACTTCTGGACGCGTCTCACTGGTTGGACCCGGCAGACCAGAGCTAACGACAGATATGCAGAAGTCAATGGACATATAATATAACAATTACTCCAAATTTAAGAAAACATTGGCTAAAATGTCTTCAGTGCAGAGAATAAACCAGCAGAGGTGGCTGGTTATCAGCAGCCATGTGGGATTTAACAAGCCATAACAAAAGACTTCCTCAGCATAATCTGCTGCTTTTACTCCTCTCCCTCCCTCAACATACTCAGATCTGCTTCCTGTCTCCTGGTCCTTCGCCATCCACCACCCAGCTTTCCCGTTCTCTCTCTTCCCTGAAGTTGGGAGGATCATTGGGGAGGCATGGACAGAACATGCCTCACCTCTCCTCACCCGGCTGTGACCCGGTGGAGTGACGGCCTCTTCTGCTCTCGTCATCCACCAGATTGATGGGTTAAAACTGTCACGCGATTCCTTGCACTCTTCCTGTTGTAAGATGTTGCATCACCATCAGCAGAAGATATAAATAACACACACAAAAAGGAGAGCAAACACACGAAACAACACAGATGAGATGCTGATTGCTCTCACCAAACCCAGAACACGACTTTGAGACAAGAAGTCAGTAATAATCACTCTAGCTTGACTCATAGTCGTTGTCATCGTTTTACTATTTTTGCCAATGATTTGATGCATGGAGTAATTCAGCAGCGCAGCATGGTTGTCACGGGAAAACAAGTTAAAGGGAATATTGGGGCATGTCACTCACTGAGACGTCAAGTTGTTCTTTCAGAAACAGGAACCTGCCTTCAGATTGTCACACAATAGACATCAGGTGTGTTGACAGTGAGGCAGAGGGAAGTGGAAGAACAGGGCTGAGTGAGGAGGAGAAACGGGTTAGCGGATTTGTTCATTACTCTCTGGTGCTCAGAGGAAGGATTCTTAGGAGCTGCTGAGAGTTATTAACGGGCTGGAAAGCATCTCCTGCCCGGGGTGACATACCGAGGCCCAACACGGCTGTCCTGATCAAATAAACCACAAGAATACAAAATAAAAATCCTGTTTGGATGTTTGAAGCAATTTGCAACCTCGACTGACAAACTGTGACAAATCAACAGGCTTCACAGTTGATTCATCACCAAATAAGACCTGATCATTGTTCCTAACGTGTGCAGGATAGTGGAGTCGACACCCTGCTTCAATCAAACTGCTGTCATTTCCTCAGTAAATGTTATGATGGTGTTAAACTGGTGATACATTCAGATCCTGCAGCAGGTTTAGATACACACATACACACAGCTGAAGACATTTCTGGGGCACACACACACACACACACACACACACACACACACACACACACACACACACACACACACACACACACACATTAGAAAAACTGCTTTCTAGAAATTAAATGATATCTCATAAGCAGCTTTGCCCACCTCTTTCTGTCCTCTCTTTCTCTTTGATCTTCCAAACCTTCCTCCCTCGTCTTCCTTCATCCACTGAGCCTCAAATTCCAATCCTGCCTTCACCTCCTGCACACACACACACACACACACACACACACACACACACACACACACACACACACACACACACACACACACACCCACACACACACACACACACACACACACACACACACACACACACACACCGCCACCCGCCCTGTCCTCTCTGCCACTCAGCACTCACTCTCCCACCCTGCGAGTCTCGAGCATGTTATTTAAGTCAAGGACAGCATTAGCATGACGATCACAGCCCTCTGTCACAAGTCTTGTCTGCCAAGATCGGAGCCGGAGGAGCAGGCTGGGTTATTGATGGGAGACAGAACTACTTAACACATGAGGAGAGGGAGGAGTGTGAGGGAGCCAGAGGCATATGGAGTCAGGATGACATGGGATGTGAGAGATCAGAGATGGGAACAACGAGCCCTGCCTGCATCAAATGAAGGGTTTTTGTATTCAACGCCGCTTGTCGTCTTTACGGGGCTAAATAAACGTCACATTTAACTGTTTTATAACAAATCACACCCTTTTCACATTTTGTCATATTTCAGCCACAAACTTCTACGTATTTTCTGGAATCCTGGGATGTAGATCAACACAAAGTAGAACATAATGATGAAGTGGAAGAGATGAGATGTTCACTAAGTTATCTGTAAAATCTGAACGGTTTGGAGTCAGTTACTGAACGAGCTCTCAGTGGATGCATGTCTCAAACTTTGCACACCTACAGACCAGAACATTTGTTTGCCACAAGAAACCCAGCAGGCCTGGATGAAGAACTGCTCTGTGTTTCTGTTCTTACCACAGATTCTCATTTGAAATCAGACCCGGACTTTGACTTGACCATCTCGCTGTAGTTCTGGGTGTAGGTTTGTTCCAGCTAGAAGGTAAATTCCTGCTGTCTGAGTGGCTTATTCAAATCAACTCTTCTCCTGACCCAGTTGGAGGGAATCCTCTCCACAGCATGACGCAGCCGCTACCATGTTCTACTGGCATTGGTGCCCTAAGTCATTCCAGGCCTTTGCAGAACTTTGTGGTACTGCAGAGGTAGTTGGATCATATGAATCAGTTGTAGGAGGTGAAACTTGTCTAAAACCAGCAGGAGGTGAACAGCCTTAGAGGAGCAGCGTCATCAGTTTGGTTTTGATTCCCTCCAGATGTTTCATGTCCCCTACATGGTTTGATGCCTTCTTAAGGCCTTATAGTAGCAGTGACTCTCCTGTTGCCACTACTCCATAAACACTAGGTTTGTGGACTACTCCGTAAATTGTTGCCGTGTTAACAGGTTGTCCCTGCTGAGCTGTGGATCTCTACAGAACCTGTTAACACAGGCCTCTCGGCTGATTCTCTGATGGATTCTCTCTCTGCCCAGACAGTCAGGGCGGGTCAGGAGTCAGGAAACATTTCAGGTCGAAGAGACATTTTTGACTACAAGACAATCTGTCTGGAGCCATAAACCCTCTTGAAACATATAGTAGATACAAAAGGGTTTTGATGTGAAATTGAAGAACTCAGGATGAACATTTTCAGGCTTTATAATACTGAAAACATCACATTTTTTTAAAGAAACAAATAAATGAACACTTTGTCCTGCAGAATGGAGACATTCAGTTCTCTCCATAATGAAGGAACACTTAAAAATGGGTAGTTAATTATTTTCTGGGTGACAGTAAAAGGAAATTAAGACTGGATTTTTATTTAGGAAAATTAGAATAATCACGTGCAAACAAAACTTCTGAATTTTCTTCATAAAAGTTTTTGACAACCGTACATCATTTTCTTTCTTCTTCACAATAATGCACAAATTTCTGTTGGCTTATAAATATGTAGGTATTTCGGGCTGTAATGTGCATTAAAAATCTGGCTGGTTGTTTCTGAAAGATGCCAGAATGTTGCAAAACCAGGAGGCATGGAAGAGCAGCCGTCCCAGCAGATGGACAAACAACATTTTTCTTTAAGCTGATGCTGTTTTGTGGTTAAACCAACTTATAAATTCCCATCACATCACTTCAGTAAAGTTTTTAGTTTTCTTAAAATAACAGTTGGTGAACTTACCTTCTAAAAAAAACCCTTTTGGTGCTTTTGTTCACTCAGCTTCTTCTCAGTAGACAAGCAGCGAGAGCTGTGGTCTAATACTTCACTCAGCTTTCAATCAGACGGATAATCTGAAGATGGGGAGGCAGAGCAGGGCGTGGGACGGCCTGGGGCGTAAAAAATAAGAACCCAGCAGCATATTAAATGTATTCAGGCGTTTCATGGCCTGTTAAATCTGGGTGTGATTAGTGAGACACAGAAGACGCCCCTGTCACATCACAGTGGGATGAGTCCACAAGGGAAAAGCACAGACGAGGTCTGTGGACGAACAACACGCCAACACGAGCAGCGCCACAATCCCTCCACATCCCTCCACATCCCTCCACTTCCCTCCACATCCCTCCACTTCCCTCCACATCCCTCCACATCCCTCCACATCCCTCCACATCCCTCCACATCCCTCCACATCCCTCCACATCCCTCC
>CAEGAF010159211.1:0-22927 GCA_903067075.1 Micropoecilia bifurca
TTTTTTTCACCCTAAACAAAAACAAAAAGAAACAAAAACATAAAACACTAACTACACACAGGCCCTCATTTTGATGAGTTAGGTGTGGATTCAGTCTAGAATCCACACCTAACTCATTATTAGTATAAGTATTTTGTTTATATTTTTAATAGCAGAATGTTCACTTAACTTTTATGCTTTGGGCTGTCTGTGGAAACATTTTGAATATTAAATCAGTTTTGATAAATTACTCAGCACTTGAGTAGATTTGTACCAAATACATTTTACACCTACTTCATTAAAGCTTAAGTAAATCTACTCATGTATTAACATGTTGAAGGTTTGCTACTGTGAATGGAGGACAATTTTGGTGGGCAGCCCTTATTTTGATTTCTGAGTAGCCCTAAGTGTTAGCACCCCCTAGAGGAGCATAGAGTGACATAATTTGCCAACAGCTGACATAAACTGTGTGGGAGAAAAAAAAGTCAATATCATATCAGTCTGAAAGGCTAATAAATAGATTCATGAACACTAAAATGATCTTTAGTGTAAAACAGTTCAGGTCGCCCTCTTGTGGATTTAAATGATCCCTTCACTCCTTTCAGAGAATAATATTTATTGTTGGGGTGTTTTTCAGAGAAGAAAACGTTTAAAACCCATTACATTAGAGCAGTAAACAGTCATGTAACAGAAGCATGTTTTCTGCTTGCTGGTTCAATTCAAACACAAGTTTCAGACAAAATGGTAAGATTTCTGAACTAAAAGCTCTCGTTCCATCAATTTTCCGCAGATAAATCTGTAAATGTAACTATCAAAAGCCAAATAACAAACTCACATCCATCTTCTACTCTGTTCTTTTATTAGTTGTGAACAGGAGAGCAGCATACCATACTCAAACCTCTCTGTTTAAGGAAAAGCGTGACCCCAAACCTGACGGGAGGAATACAGCTGTAAATCATCCCCTGTCTAACATCGTGGAGGCCGTTGAGCAGCCTTTCTGACCCTGAGGGTTGTGTGTTTGTCCTGCATCGCAAATTGACCTCAGGGAAGAGGTAGGAGTACGAATGATTCAAAGATCTTTCCAATGGAAGATTGTGGAAAGTGCATTTGTCAGGATATAGGTTGCCACCAATCACCTTGTGAATTAACATGCATGTTTTTGGATGATAACAAAAAGCTGGAATACACAGAGAAATCATACATTTGCAAAGAAAGAAAACATCAGGCGCGGAGCTATAGGGGGGTGGGGGGGCGGCTTCCCCCCGGCCCGGATGGGTGCCCATGGGGGCAACATGGGGGAATGGTTTCAAGTCGCTTTAATGTCTGATTATAGACAGAGAAAGTGCGCCAGCCCCCCTCAACAGCTTTCAGCAGCCCAGGTAAGTCATGTAAACTGAACACAGACATTTCTAACGTCTGTCTTGCTACAAGGCTAACAATAGCTCCACCAAGCAGCTCCTCGTGGAAGATATTGCAGAGACATTTGTTGACTTTGACTAAAATGAATCTGAAGATTACTAATCCTGCAAGCCTCTAAAGTCATATAACGTATCTACTTTTAGACATACTTTTGTTTTAACAAGATGTGGTTCCCTAACTGCTTTATACCCCATTATAGCCTCTTCTTTTTTGAGAAGGTGGCAGTCTTCAGCTAAATATAATTCATCTGCTCAAAACAAAATACCCTAATGTTTCTAAAATGATTTTAACATAGTTTACTAAGTTTCGGTTTCAGATTTAAAGAATGAGGGAAAACAAATTTATTCCTTTACATAAAAAACACATATTACAATTATTATGAATACAATTTATTGCATTATAAGTAACTATCTTGTGCTGATAGCTATGCTAAACTGCAAGTTTGTTGAATTAATATAAAGTCAAACTATTTTGAGAAAATATTTTCTCAGATCTTAAAATTAAACTAAAACATGTAGTTTTAAATTCTGTACAGAAACATAATTTAAAGATAAATGGGATGTAAACATAACTTCAATTTAAAAAAACATAATTTAACAATAGAAAGGCGATGAAAACATAGCTTCAATTTTAAATAAGCTACACGTTAAAAAGAACATGAACATGTTGCATGTCTTTGAATAAGCAAATACCACAATTTTCTTTTTAAAATAGATAAATATACATTCATTTTTGGCTAAAAACCTACACAAATAGAATAGGAAGACCAATTTAATGTGATGTTTTCTTTTCTTTTTTTTCTGGACTATCTTAGTTTTCAGGCTAATCATCAATAGCCGTGGATGCAAATGATGCATTGACATCGGTAGCAGCTGTAGCAAGAGATGCTGACGTCCCAGTGGAGGAGCCGTCTTTGGGTTTGGGCCTGGGCTTCATCAGCTCCTCTTTGTTGCGCTCAGGTTTGATGAGAAGGATGTAGCATTTGGGGAGGAAGATGCAGGTGAGGAGGCCAAAGCTGGAGGCGAGAATGGCAAAGATCTGGACAGCAACCATGAACTTTCCTCGCGTGCTGAGGTAAGCCGGGACAAAGGAGATCCAGACAATGAAGAAGACCAGCATGCCAAAGGTCATAGACTTGGCTTCACTGGAAGATAAATAAAAAAAAACATACAAACCAACATGAATTAAAAAAAAAAACACACACACACCGAGAGGCTCAATCTCCTTCAAACATTTTCTTATTTTGTTTTGTAACAATCACAAACTATAATGTCCTTTATTGGAGTTTTATATAATTAACCCGCACAACTCCTATGCAGTTTTTAAACATTTTTACAAATAAAAACCATATAAATGTGACATGTTCAACCAGCTTTTGCTGCGATTACAGCTGTTAGTATTTTGGCGTATGTTTCCACCAACCTTCCACATTGAAGGGCTGAGATTTTGTTCATTCTTCTGTCCAAAGAACCTAATGTGACATACCTGAAGTGGTCTTCCAGTTTGCGGGCTGTGAAGGCAAAGATGAAAGCCAGTAGAGCCAGCAGGATGTCATACGCAAAGATGCAACAGATGAAGACCACAGAACCTTCATCGCACTCCAGAATAATCTTTACATTCTGGGCAGCGGTGTTCTTAACCGGGTGTGGAGGGAGGATGATGAGCCAAACAGTGCACGCTACAGCCTAGAAAGTAATCAGAGATCAGTTTTACTTCTTTTATTTTTTTGTGGTTTTTACACCTGTTGTGATCTCAAGTGGCTAGTTTTCTGCTTTCAGTTCACATTTCTCACCTGTATCAATGTTGCTACGGCAGCTATTGCCCTCTGATGCCCGAAGGTAAGAATGTCAACTTCAGGTTTATCCAAAGCAGCAGTATCGTTGATGTTTGAGCTGGTTACTATCACATCAGGACTGCCGCTGTTAGCTGCTGCTTCGGCTGCAGCCTTGGCAGCTTTGGCAGCTGCCTTGGCTTTGGCTCTGGCCTTTTTTAGAGCCCGAGCTCTGAGCATCAGCACAGCTGCCTTACCTGGGGTAAAGAAAATCAAACAGGCTGCCAGGGTATCCCAAGATGAGAAGATTATTTTTGATTTCTAATGTTAACTAACCCATTATGCAGGAAAGGCACAGCGCAAAGCCAAGAGCTAATGCTACTTGGCTCGTCATGCAGCTCCAGTTTTGTGGCTCGCCAAGGAAGACGATAGAGCAGAGGAAGGTTACAACAAGCGACAAGAGCAGCAAGAAACTCAACAGAGCGTCATTGGCTTTGACCAGAGGGGTTCCAATGTGCATAACAAGCACCACCTGGAAAAAGCAGAAAGAAAACGCCTCATATTTTACCTATTTTAGTATTTTTCAGCATTTACACATAGTGGATAAAAAGACAACTTTTCATTTTCCTTCAATTATTATAGACTTATAATAACTGTTTGCTAAATGACCGAATGATGGGAGAGAAAATCTTGGAGAGATTTTATTATTTTCTGCCAATTCAGAACTGTATATACACTAATATTACTAGAGCAATTTTGGAAAGTCCAGGTGATAATATCATGCATTTATGAGCCTCTGATAGGTTTTAATAATCGTAGCATTTAATTTAACGAGAGGCTAACCTGCAGGTGTATATTAAGAACAAAGAGCATGGAAAAGTTCAACCATTTTACAGTTCATGAAGGAGATGAGTTCTGTCTTGCAAAGATAAATGTGATTTGATGCAGATGAGTGTATTGATCTCAAAATTAAAGCAAAAGATATGATGAAGATGCTGGCTGAAGCTGGGTGGAGAATGTCTTTATCCACAGTAAAATGAAGGAATCAATAAGCAAAAGAAGCATTAAAAAGCTAGATTACATTTTGTAAACTCACAGCGGGACCACGTGCTGTGGTCTGATGAAACTAAAATGTAAGTGTTTGGCTATAATAGCAATTGTTATAACAATTGCTTATAACAATTCATAACAAGCCCTTTCTCTAACAGTGTATGGCAATATGTGTTTTTTTAACTATAGATATTTTCTGTTGCATGAATCTCACCCCAACAGCTATGGTTACTAAAGCACCAAAGGCAGAGATGACTATCAGGGTGATTCCCAGCGGTTCTCCAAAGGCCAGGAACTCAATGATTTTGGGCACACAAGCATCATTAGCATCATTAGACCAGTCATCTCCAGTACACAGGATGCATTCACGGGCATCTGTCATGGAAGGAGAACAGGACAATTATTAAGTAACAGGTATGAGAGCGGCGGGGAAATATGCTTAATTGCATTGGGCTCATTACAAAAACCTAATTTACACAGTAAAATGAAAGTGAATAACTGAGTTCTTCTATACAGGTGTGAATACACTCTTATCTCGTGTTTCTACTGTTTTTGTCTCTGGTAACAAGAACCACGAACAATATTTTACCCCAAAAAAAATGGAGATTTCTCAGGAAAAATAATTCAGAAATATTCAGCTTAATAGATATCTTGTGGGGCACTTAAAACGATTTTATAAAACTTCATAAGGAAGGTATAAAGGCTTTGTAAAGAATGACAACAAATAAAGTAACTGTAATAAGACATACATATTATGGATAATCTACAACTAGTGGGTTTTAACATGCACTGAAACCGCTTCAGAATGGATGACCTTCTCTTACCCCTGACTCTCACCCATCAAAATATAGACTTCATTAAAAACTGAGTTTTTGCGAGGAAACCAGTTTGAATAAATTACCAAGTCTCTCTAGAGGGGCATATCATGTCAGAAACATGTCAATAGCCAATTGATTTTAAAACAAACATCAGTTGGTGTATGTGTATGTATTTCAACGAGTGTGTATCTCTTTCAGATATTTGAAATGCTAAAGCAAATCGGAAAGCTGCACACTGACTTGTGGTGTTACTGATTTCTCCGTCAGCACAGGGGATGCAGTCAAAACAACAGACTGGCTCCCCCTGCCGGATCCCCTTCCTGGTGCCAGGCTCACAGTTCTCGCTGCACACCGACCGAGGAGGCTTAGGAATAAACAGGAGATAACTGTACATACCATAACATGGCACAAACATCGGCGTTCTTAGAAAATATCTGACCTCCAGAACGTCATTGTTCCAAACAATAGACTCATTCCTTATGTGCATCTTCTCCTCTGCAGCTGCAGATCCATTGTAGTGTCCCACGGTGACATAGGATATCTCTCCATTATCACTGAATTGCCAATTAATGATGTCATAGAAGCCCTTTGTATCGCCGTCTTCAAAGTAGATCTCCTCCCCAGTGTTTGGCATTTTGTAGCGCACGTTCTTCACATAATACATCAGCTACGGAAGACAAAGTCGAGGAGCTATGAGGACAATCAGCGCCACAAACTAATACCATCTGTGGAATCTGTACACGTCTACCTGCCAAGGCTCAAAATTAGTGATGTTGGCACAGCTGCCTCCAACAAAGGGCCCTTTTCCGTCTTCACAGTGCTCCAGGTTGTGCAAGGCATGGGCCACGGCATACACTGCTTTGTAAACACTGTGCAAACCACTTTCTTAACAATGTCATTATCGCTCTCACCTCAAAACAAATGTTTATGGTTAGCTGTCCCTGAAATAGCATTGCTCATAGGTTCCAAACAATGTTTGTGCAGAAGGTTAGATAATGTGGAAATAGCAGTAAAGAAGATGGCGTGAGGACATCACAAGCATCACTGACCTCTTTCATTTGAGCTGTGGGTACTGACCTGTAAGTGATTCGCAGCTGAGAGACGTCAGAGTAGGTGTTGTTGAGCTGAGCCACAGACTCGCTCCCAGTACACAGACCTGGTAACCCCCTCACTGATCTGGACAGTGTGCCGTTTGCCTCCTTGGCGATTCTCAGTGCTTTGGAATAGTCCAGTGTGCAGTTAAACAGCTAAAAAACATAGATAAATTCACAACATGTATGTCCTCTAAATGTCTATTTAATATGTGCCTCGTTTTCCAGTTTATTGGGTCAAATTCATTTAAACCCACGGTCTCCCAGAATTCCTCCGTGAGGGCATCTGCATAGGGATCCAGATCCAGTAGGTGGCGCTGAAGACCAGGGATGTCAGCCTTTTTCACCCCGAAACCAAGAGTACCAGACAGGAGAGAGTTTACCTGGGAAAAGAAAACATGCATATTCATTTTTGAAGTGAGGTTGTGTCTCAGATAACATCTTGCAAGCAGTGAAATATAAGTTAAAACTACTTAGCCAAAGGTTATAGCTAATGGCCAATCAGAGAGGGACGAAGCCCGAAGTAGTTTTCTGCTATCTTATAACAACAACTTTAATCTCATAAATATTATAGCAGTTTGGATAGGTGATCATCTAAACCGAATTAAAATGATACTCATACAGGAGAATCACTGGTGGCACATCAACTCCGCGCCTTAAAAAAGTCCTGAACTATCCCTTTGGTCAAATTAAGCTTGAACATAACATTGCCAACAGATAAACACCATCAGCTAACTGGACCTACCCCGGGTTCATTGATGAGGGCAGAGGTGACCCAGGCCTCGCTGGCAATCCAGGTGCGGTTTGTCACATTGTGGCGGAGAAGTTCACCAATGAGCGGACTGAGGTCTACATCTGATGAGAAGACCACGATGATCTTGGCTGTGGACTCAACTACAGTTTGAACAATCCTCTTTATGGCCTCTGGTGAGCTCACCTAAAGTTTACACACACAGTTGATTTCAGGACACCACACTGATCTCACTGAAGGGTTTTGTGGGGATTTATCTGATGGTACAGTGTCTGATGTGAAGGAATACAGTCTACCTTAGGCAGAGTTTCAGAGAAGGAAATGCAGACTCCAGCTTCCTCCACCTGCTCCTTGAAGTCCTTGATGCCATATTTACCATAATCATCATCAGCAGCGATGGTGCCTACCCAGGTCCAACCAAAGTGCAGCACCAGTTGAGCCATAGCTTTAGACTGGTGCAGGTCGTTAGGGATGGTCCTTAGGAAGGTGGGGAACTGGAACTTATTATTCAGTGCAGAACATGTTGAGGAGTAGCTGACCTAAAGAAACAAGCCGTAAGGATTTGATATCCCTTCACCCATTTCTTTCATCTTCATTTGCTGTTCTGACAGTCATCAGTGGCCTACCTGTGGAAAATGATAAAGCCCCAGGATCCTGGCTGTAGCAATGGACAGATCAGAACCCCCAGCACCCACTAGAGTGGCAAGAGGTGGCCCGTTGCCACAGCGATAGTTGGGTACAGCTTCATCTTGTCCCGTCAAGTATGTCAGGGTTCCCTCCACGGCCTTGGAGATGGTGAAGCATGAGTCATAGATAACGTAGCCCAGGTCGGTGTTGGGGAGCAGGTCTTCCCTCTGGTTGATTTCATTGATAGCGAACAGCATCGTCTGTGTCCAGCGGAAGGTACGGAAATTAAACCTGCAGAATCAAGAAAGAACGATAAGGAAGTAATGGATTTATTGAGAGGGTCGGGTTATGCTTGGGGTTCAAAAATTGCTACACGTCTGGCTCCTAAATCTGGCGACAAGTGCTATCACAATTTTGAGCTGAGAGTATGAATCATAAATAAATCACAATAAGCTTTTTCGTTGTTTTTCAAACAAGGAGCCTTTAAACGTATGTAATTGGGGTGCTTATCAGTAATGTATCAAAGCTAATGATGATGACATATGACTTTTAAATTTTTGTATTTAAGTACAGGTAGCTATGTTGATATTTCAAATCCTACATGTACATCTCTGTTAAAATACATTTGCTCCTTTAGACTTCTGGCTTTGCTTTTTATTTTGGTCTCACTTAAATGTTTCAGATGATTAAACACGTTGCTTTTATAATATAGAAAAAATGTCTTGCGTAATTTGCTAATGGAACAAGTACATTTTCCCTAAAAATACGGAATTATTTACTTAAAACAAGCCTCTGTATTTTACAGAAAAGTTACTTCTAAGTTATTGTCTTATTTCAATGTTTGCTCTAGAAACTAGTCCAAAAATGCTTGGTTATATTTAGTCTTTTTGCAGTGTTGAGATGTTATGCTTATCCCAAGTGCTCTCACACTCCTCAATTTTGTTGCAAATATGATTTCATATTGGGTATTATGTGACAAATAATACTTTCTAATTGTTAAGATGTATAATGAATAGAATATTTAAGGGTAGATTATGTACAGAGAAAATTCTCCAAAATCAAATTAGTATTTGAGCCTCAACGCTACAATGGAATACAACGGCTACTTTTATTGTCTTTATTTTGTACAAATCCATATTTCAGACCAAGTAATGGAGTTGCTCTCCAGCATTGTTCCAATTAAGAGTTCGCAGACTTGATTATTATTTTGTATTACACTTTAAAAACTTGTTTTCATAATAGAAAGGCTGCAGTAGCTAATTGGCCTCAGGGGTCCTGATGACTGTGGGAGCAGTGACCAAGAATAAAGTCAGATTATTCGTAATTAGCATATCAAGTTAATTAACTGACAGATTCAGAATATTGTTAAAACTTTTAAACAGAGAAAAGAGGTTTAAAGTGACCCCACTCACCCAGCACAACCAGAGGAGACAGGCAGGTTGGAAGTGTTGCCGCTGCTGGAAGCAACCCTCTTGTGAACAGGAAACATTCCCCCGATGACGACCCTTTTCTTCTCTATATTCTTGTAGCCGCTCAAGTTGAACTTGGCCTTCAGCTTGCAAGTGGATTGAGCCCAAAGAGAGCCGTACGCGCAGAAAAAGCAAAACAATCCAAGCAAGGAGCCTCTCATTTTTGTGCGTCGTCAATGCTCAACAGTCGGGAAAGCTTTCTCTCTCTCCCTCTACAGCAGACAGAGAAGTGAGCAGCGTCTTGTGACAGGTGTCTCATCCGTCCTCTGGGGAGAAGAGCTGCAAAGGTGGCCTGACAGACTTAACCGAGTGCAACCAAAGCACAGAGGTAGCAGATAACTGATGAGTCATTTATCTTTAGATGTTGGGACTCAAAAACTAAAGCCTTTGTCATTTTGTTTTGACATCCAACCAATAAAAATCAGAGAATAGCTGTTAAGTCACACATACTTTAAGCGATGTTCCAGTACATTGATATCCTTTTTGATAGATATAAACTAAACGCTGAACTTTGAGGAGAATTAACATAGAAGCACACACTTCAGAGTTCGATAATTTCTAAGAAATTACATTTCATCTCCCGGCCTCCTGGCCTTTGTCTCCTGTAAATATGCTTCATTATTCTGTGCAAACTGCCACAGGCTACAAGTTAATTGTCAGCTGCATGTGCTAACTTGTTAGTCACATGCAATGTTACATTTCACTAACTGTTCCAAGATCGGCCCTTGTCCCAAGAGTAAAGGTTGGCAGTGTGATGGACCTATTTGCTCTTGTCTCTCGGTCTGGGGGGAGCGACACACACCTGCACCTACAGCAGACAAAGATCCATCTGTTGATGAATCTGTTAAACTATTTACATCCAGCAACATCGTGACATAAGATATTTTCAGCCAGAAAACGTCTACATAAACTGAAGTTAGCTTTCTTTTGTGGCGTTTGTAGGTTTTGTGATTTATTTTAGGCAGAAATCAAGTTTATATAAATTCAACAAAGAATACGTTAAATTTAAAATGAGAAAATAAACATAAAAAGAAAAAATAGCTTGAAGGAAACAGCATTCTTCTTAATTGTACAAATCCACAACATCTTTGGCCTCTTTGACATTTCACCTTGCCGTGACAATTCAATACAGTCACTGGAAAAACCCATCGTTCCTCATGATTCAGCAGGGACAAATTCAACAGCAGTAATTTATAATAGTTATTTTCTAATTAACTTTATTAATCTTTCATCACTGTGGCTGAATTTAACCTCCTACTTGTTTACAGGATTTCAAATCAGGTTGAAGTCTCACTTTTGACTAGAATACTGATATATGGAGGACGGCTCAATTACTGAGCTAAATCGTGTCTGGTTTCAATCCCATATCATCACCCCTCCACCATGTCTGACAGTTGGTATTTTTTTTTCTGTGATTTATGGTGTTTAGCTTTCTCCAAATAAGCTGTTGTGACTTGGCGCATCTCAAATCGAGTTTTATTTAAATCAAATTCCTAAAAAAGCATTTTGATTAATTATAATACAACCTAAATCCTGCTCAGTTCATCTTTCTGGAGTCTTTTCCTACATACTTTCGTCAGTCTGACCTTCTTGTGATTGTACTAGGCCGTTCACTCCAAGGATAATCGATTCTCCTAGATTGATGGGGTGCAACAATTCTTCAAGATCACTTGTTTTTGAATTACTCATTCATCCATCTGCTCTAAAGTTTACACCTTTACCAATTTTACAAAGTAAGAATATTAATGTTAAGTTCTGAATGTGAAGAAAAAGAAAATTCTCTTGAAAAAAATTCAAAACATATTTAGCAAATAGGAAAGTTGGTAAACCAGACCGGGAAAGTTTAATCTAATTTAATATCAAAGCAGTATCGCTGGTCATAATGTTATGCCATTTCTGGAACAAAGAGTGGCAAATAGTAGAAGTTTTAACATTGAGATCTTTATTAAAGCTCAGTTTTCCATTGTACAAATGTCATAGTTGAAACTGCATGCAGTGGCTTGGTTTGAGGCACGTTACTAAGGAAAAATGAACATCGCTGAGCAAACTTGAAGGAAATAAAAATTAAGGACAATATTGCATAACTTAATCTTATTGAGATTTAAAAAAAGAAAATCCACTTTAGCTGTTTTATGGGGATTGTGTAACATAGAAACACACTTACAAAGGCAAAACCGAAGGACAATCACAAACAGCAGTTAAGGTCACCAAAGAGTTGAGTTAACAGAAGGATGAGAGGCACAAAAACAGATGGAGGCATCACATCCAGGGTAAATATCGCTAACAGGAGACTACACGCTTTTTAAAAACTCAGTTAAACCTGAGCACTGTATTCACTGAGGTCTAAATGACGAGACAGGAGACAGGAAATAACGCATCGACAGTTGTGAAAGTGACCGTGTATACAAGGCCTGACGACGTGAAATGAGGCAGGAGCTGGAGCCGACTCCCTTAAATGGACCTTCAAAGCTAAAGAGGGACACAGTTAAGATAAAGTTTCTAGTTGATGTTTATGCTGATGTAGCACCGAGGCTTCACGAGTGAAAAATGTGCAAAAACGTGCCTCTGCACAATGCAGGAGCAGCCAAATCGTCAAACAACGGCAAGTGACACGATGTGGTTAAAAGCTCTTACTACTGTACTTATAGGTTTGATATTAGTCCTTTTGCCTTTATAATCTTCTTCATAAAAAAGCACACATACTGCAGCATGAGGAGAACAGCATTCTCCTCTCTGGACAGAGTCCAAGTCATTTCACACCAGAAAAAAAAACTAACAAAAAAAAAAGAAACATGAAAATGCAGAACAGGCACGTACAAAGTTACCAACGGCATTGGCCTCTTTCCCAGGAGTCATCTCTCTGAAGCCACTGCTGGGTGGACTGCTGTCCAGGAAGGACGCAGAAACAACCCATCAGCTCCAGCCAAACAATCTGAGGAGTCCACAATATTCAACACCACCACAGCATATTCTACTTTTGGCAACGACAAAAAAAAAAAAAGGGATTAAAAATTGATTGGTCATGTAGGCTGCTGATTCAGACAACCTCGGTTGTAACACAGTATGGAGGCGGAGAGGGAGAGAGAGAGAGAGAGAGAGAGAGAGTAAGAGAAAGAGAGAGAACAAACGGAGGATAGTCTGAAAACATTCTGTACTACAAGAAAGAAATACAAAGCAACAGCTGAAGACTTTCGCCCCCAACCCACTACGGCATTTTCATTCATGACAACACTGTTTGCTTCTCTTATTTTATTTTTTATCCACCCCACAATTAATCTTTAGGCACAACATCGAGTCAACATCACAGCTTCTTACCGCTTGCCTTTAAAGGTTAAGCTCATAAAAGGAAACAGCGATTTACCTTTGTATAATAGCCAGAACGTGTACAGGAATTAAAAATGGACAATATATTAACCATAACCAACACTATTGGATTCCTACTTCCGAAGAAAGAAAACAAAAACAAAACAACTTAAGACCAGGTAGGCGTGGGAGTGACGGGGAGTGCAGAGCGGAGGGGCTTCGTCACAGTACGGTCTGCCTTCCACGGGAATGTCGCAGAGAAAGAGGAGGTAAAGAGGAGTCAGGGGGGGAGGAAGGACAGAGAGAGAGCGGCTCACCGGCCCTCCGGTGTCTGTGCACTGTGTGTGTCAATGTGTGTCTTATTGAAATGAAGTCATGACGTGGCTCTATTCCCACTCTGTGGTGCCGGGTGGCTTGGAAGTCAGGTCGTACATCACTCTGGAGATGCCCGGGATTTTCTTGATCTCATTTACCATCTTTAGCACCACCTGGTGGAGTGAGCAAAAACAAGTTGCATCATAAGAGTGTTTTGTTTTTGTCATTGTCGATTCTTTTGACTGGCAAACCCCCCCAAAACATTCAAACCAAACGGCGCCTATGTGACGATGTATTCACCCCCATTGTTCGACATGGACTTCCTAGTTACTCGCAAGTTTTGGTCAGTTGAGTCAGACAAGTCACACTTGTCTGACACTAGTTACAGGATCACAAATCATGCCCCGAGAAATCCAAAAACAGAAACTAAAAAAAAAAACAACAAAATAAAAAACAAGATATTCATCATTCTGGATAGAGTTAAAAGTCTATTTTCTGAGGTTTTGGACTCCAGGAACAATAGTGAGTCCCATTTGTACATAAATTGAGAATTGAGTGCCAACTAAAACGACTCCCAAGAGCACATCAACATGTTAAAGTCCCAAAAATTTCCAGGACTAAAGTTCTGACGCCTCACTTGCTTCAGCTAAGGCAGGCGATCAGTATTTAACAATAAGAAATAAACTGGGAGTGTGTGAAGGAGAACACCAACTAACCAAAAACAACAGTGTTCTGACTCATGTTTCCTACAAAAACATGTTGATGACTCTCTAGAAAAACAATTTTAAGACTAGAGAGAAAAGTTGAACTTTCTGCGAGGTACTTTTCCTGCTAAGCAAAACAGGAAATGTACTTTCTGATTAAATCAAAAAGAATTAGAATCTTTGCTGTCGACTGAATGACGTCTGGACACAGCATCAATAAATCAAATAAGGCTCTAAAAGTTTTATAAACATTTATTCACCAGTAAAAGTAGCAGACAGACTTGTGTGGTTTTGCAGAAAGTGTTCAGCAGCACTTTATGAAGGGGAGTGTAACTTCTTCAGATGGTTATCATGACGGCACTTGTGTTGCTGAGATATTAAACTTAGCAGAACTTGGGAGCGTCACATCCAGAACACTTCATTTATAGTTTACTATAAACCCTGAGTTCATAGTAAACTCAGGGTTTATGGCAAACGGCATCGTATCATCTTACCTCCTCTGGGATATGGCTACCAGGCATGGCAGCGATGCCCGTCATGAAGTCACTGGTGATGAAGGTGCGGACCACGACGGAGCGCCGACAGGAAGGCTGCTTCTGCAGGGGGTCTCGGTCAAAATGCAGGGGAGTGAGGATGATCGGCATCTGGCTGATCTTGCCTGAATAACCTGAAATAAAGACAAAGAGAATCCAGGGCAAACCAAATGTTTCCGATTAGAATCAAAAGCATTTGTCCGATAATAAATGAGGGATGCATGAGAGAAATGAGCAGTAAAATGAATAATTATCTATATCATGATGAACTAAGGAAATATAATGCTGAGCTTAGCCTTTACATCGTAAAAAAAATATCTTTAATGAGAATATATAACCATTTTCCACACATTCGGGTTAACACTCAGTACAAGGCTTTTTTTTTTTTTTTTTTTTTTTACTGCTTACATTCAAAAGAAAAGGGATGGATTTAGTTCATGGCACCCAATACATTATTCCTTTACTAAATTGAAAATATATACAGACATCTCAAAAATGTGAACTTTTAAAGAAATCAAAACTTACCAGACTCTCTAAGAATAGAATGAGCCACAAAGTCCGCCTGTCTGAGCGTGCTCAGAACACCGGTGGTCAGGAAAGTTGGGGTAATGTCTGTTGGCGGCTCCTTTACGTGGGACCCAAAAATATACACAACTCTGGAGAAACACATGAGTCACAGCGTTGAGGTTAGGTCTTTTAAAAAAACTGAACTCTACATGTTTCTGCTGACTGAAGAGAGGTTGTGATTTCTTTTTCATTTTTTTTTTGTGTTACCTGTTGATGGTATGGCACATGCGAGGGATGAGTCTGGCCAGGAACATCAGTGATTCCCAGTGAGGAGATTCTTTACTCGTTACACCGCACACATAACTGTAAGACCGACAATCTCCCTGTAACCGAGACAAAACACCATCAAATAAATGAGAACAAAAGCCTCCAGAATTAATTCAGGACATTTGTGTAACAAATAGACATTTAAGATGGATAAAGTCCTGTTTTCTTTTTCAGCCCGGGCGCAGAAAGCCGTCTATGTTTAGCCCCGGTGTCCCGTCTGGCCCACAGATTGAGGTTTGAGTTAAATTTAAACCTCTGGTCTCTAGTCACAGGGCAACACCTACAGCAAACTCTCTGCCACTGACTGACTTGGGGAATATTTGTCAGAATTTAGAGCCATTCGTCTCCAGCTGATACAAACACTTAAGACAAGAAATTCTTCTGAACACATTTTTCAAGACAAAAGAAATGGGGAAAAAAATGTGGTGGCTTTTGTGTGGGTGTGTCTTGTGGGTTACGTCTAAATTACCGTCCCTGTGCAGCAAAAAGAAAACCGCTGGAAACAGACGCTGTGTCAGAGTAACTCCGTCTCTGAAGCGATGCTAGTTCTTCCTCATAAGTGCAACAGCTGATGGAGCAACAGACATAAGACATTTCTACAGCTTCTAGCTCAAGGTCCTCTAATCTGTAGATTGTTTTTAATGGTTCAAATATATTTAGAACCGATAAAACTTTAAATCACATGCAGTCTTATTGCCTCTCAAAGCAGATTAGTAATTTAAGAGACATATTATATGCATACATTTAAGATTTCAGACAGAAAAAGTATTCTAGTAGACACTCTTTGCTAAAAAATAAAACAGCAATCTTTTTGGATGATAATGTAGAGTCAGGAGTTTATGAGAATGACTGTTGAATGTCATAAACTTTTTTTTTTTTTAAAGAAAAACGGTTGCTTTCTTGACACAAGGAATGGAATAAGGAATTGCTCCAAAGAGGGAGTTTGTAAAAGTAGTTGGTTGAAGAGAACAGATTCCTCCTGACTATCTAGTCATTTGGAAACATTTATTGTCCCACAGTTATAAAACAACTGGAATATTTGATTCATGTAAAGAAAAACTCTTCAATGTGTTTCACTGAAAATTAAAAATTATGACAAACTAAAGTGTAGAGCGCTTTAGGTCCCTGATTCCAGAGTTTCACTATATTTGATGTTCTGGTTTACCTGGACACCAACAGTTTTGATGGGCAGCAGGAAGGCATTAAGTGAATGAAGGCTGGTGATCTGCATGAGCTTTTCCTCCTCTTCATCTGATATGCACGACTTGACTCTCTGGAGCAAGGCATGAGGCTGCATGGCAAGGAAACACAAGAAGGTTCAACATGATGAAATGCAGCTGGCTTTGTCCCAACAAACAGAAAAACAAGCCGAGAAAAGTGTAGCATAAAAGTTAATGATTGTTATTGTATTTTCAGTAAGAAAAAAATAGTCTGACTTTTTCACTGACCTTTTTGACACTTGCAGAAAAGTCTGTGACAATTTTCAGGATGTTGTTTGTTTCAGCAAAATCCTTACAAATATAAGGCTCTTCAGCACAAATCACTCTGATTGACAAACCAGGACCTAAAGAAAAAAAGACAAAAAAACAAGGTACATTTTAAAATTTTTTTAAAACAGTAATGTTAACACTGGTGCCAGGACTGAAACTTATGTGAGCAGTTCTTGTTTATATGATTGAAAAAAAAGACATTAGATGAAAATCTTAAAATGCTTAGTGTGGACGATATTGATTTAAAAACTGTAAACTATAGTGAGAGTGAATGCATATGTGTATATTTACTTACCAGGAAAGGGATGCCGAGAGACGATCTCCTCTGGCAGGCCCAACTCTCTGCCCAGCGCTCTCACCTCATCTTTATGAAAATCTTTCAAGGGTTCAATTACTTTTCCCTGGACAGAAATTTAAAAAATGTATTCTGGATTTTTTTTTTTTTACAGTTTTTCACATATTTGTAGATTAGGTGAAAGAGCAAAAGCAAGACTGACTCATAAGCACAATCGGTAAATATCTACAAAACTTATCTATAAATGAAAAATATCCAGCAGAACCTGTACTTATAATGTGCTGATTAAGCATGAGAGCAGGCAAGCAATTCTTTGGAATACTGAGTTTCAAATTCTTTACCAATTTGTTTTTCAAATTTACTTTCTGAAATTCCAACTTGCATTCAGCAGACGACAAGAACACACACCAGACAGTCCAAGTTAGGTCACAGTAGGAGTTTGTGTGAGCAGGTACCTCGTCTCTGAGTTTGCGGATGAGCTCGGTGTCGTTGTGGTGTGTTTTGATGACCTCTGCCTTTCCGCTGGCAATATGAGAGGCGCTCTCAATGAGATCAGGCCGCAGGGTGCCCTGCGCCAAGAAGACCTCTTCAGGGTTGAGGTTCATTTCTCCAAGCACTTCATTAGCCACCTGTGAAGTGACACAGAGGATCAAATAGCGAACTTATAACATCAACAAGCAATGATGACCCAATCGGTTAGTAAGTCAAAACTCAATACATTTTTACATTCCTGCTGGTATTTGTGCAATTATTTCCACAGTTTTACTAATTGAAATAACATGTCTACTGGTATGGCATAGTTTTATTTTTCCACATATTGTAAAAAGTCAGTTTCCTTTTAGTGCAAAAATACATGTGCGCAGTTTTAAAAAATATTTACTTGGTCTCACATTGCTTGTCCTTGGAGCTATTTTTATGAACTACGCATTATTTTTATGTTGTAATTTTATCGATACAGTACAGCATATTCTTAGTTTTATTTATATTTTTTACATTTTCTCTTAGATTTGTGCCAGTCGCTTTGCTGCCGTTACACCCAAATTCCCCTAAATGTGGAACAATAAAGAGTATTTTTATTCTATAAAGAGCAAAAACCATAAAGGACAGTTTCAACCAGAATTGTCAAAAAAGCTGCTGCTCACTTTGACAAATGTGTCTCCAATAATCTTCCTTTTCTCTTCAGGATTGGTGGTCATATTTAAGGTTTTACTGATGCGTTTCCGTGGCGTTCTGTCCTCGTCAGAGATTGGAAGAGTTGTCGTCCCGTTGTAAAAGGTGTGAGCTGCATTTACCACTACAGACACGAACAGACTGACGGTTAATTTATATAGAATGATTACACATGCACAACTCAGTAAATTAAATAAAGAAAGAACATGTTTTCAGGAATTCAATTCAAAGTGCAACTTATAGGTCAACATCAAAGGAACATGGATCTCCTTAACACAAATTGTTGAGAGGATATAATTCAAGAACATCTACATAGTTTTCAGTTGCCAAATGTTTCTATATTAAAAAACATTCCTTGGTCTTATTCAAATTTTCTTTAAAAAAAATAAAAAATAAATAAAATACACACGGTTCACTTTTGAATGCGTCCAAAAATCAGATTTTTCTCATTTATCAACCTGTAAATGTCACAACTTAACCACTTTTTTTAAAAAGTAAAAACAGATTAGCAAAATCTCCAAATGTTTCCTGTAGAAGATCCAGATGAAAATACTTCTGCAGAAACTACAGAGCAACTACAAGCGTGTTTCCTACCTTTGAGTTTAATGCCCAGCTTGGTGAGGGCCTCCTCCACACTCAGACTCTCTCTCTTCCTCATGAAGCCGTTGTCGATGTGAACTGCTATCACCTGCTCCTGGTTTAGAGCTTTGTTCAAGAGAGCAGTGCAAACTGTGGAGTCGACTCCACCACTCAAAAGCACCTGTGGATACCAAGAAATTACTCTGAGTTGAACCAAGGTCAATATTTTATCAATTTAATGTTATTTTACGTGACTAATCATTATGACTTAACCACCTAGTGTGCTGTGAAAAAAGGTGAAGTTTAAAACTCCAGCTAAAGCGCAGAACCAAGCCATGACTTTAATTCAACAGAGTGAATTCAAATCTTGCCACTTATCTTCAAACTACCACTGCTGTACCTGCCTCCTAATCAGCTACAGCACTTCACACTACGTTCAATGTCAGAAAATATTCTTTCTTCCAGACGTTCACTCACCAGAACTTTAGACGCACCCACTTTGTCTTTGATTTCATTGATGCAAACCTCCTGCCGGTTGTGCACGGTAAAGTTACTTGTGCAACCCGCAATCTCAAACAGGAAGTTGCGCAGCATCTCCATCCCTCGCTCTGTTAGGTCGACCTCAGGGTGAAACTGGGTCCCATACAGCTTCTTCTGTTCATTAGCAATCCCTAGATTGAAAACAAGGCTTTTTAAAAAAAATTATGACCGAACATGTGCTCTTTGAACTTTTGAATAAAACCACTCTAATATGCAAAGAATACGCTGCATATTGTTTTTGAAATATCCACAGTTTGTAGGTTTTATGACAACAATGCAAATTATGCAAACTCTGGGCAAAGGTTATCTGAAGTGCTCCTCACCAGCGATGATGTTCCCTGACTGAGCCACCACTTTAAAGCCATCAGCCACTTTATCCACGCTGTCACCGTGGGTCAGCAGCACCAGCTCCTCCTTCTGAAGGCCTCTGATAAGAAACACACACAAGCGTCAAATGAAGATACGAAGCGTTTACTGATCTGTTGGGTGATAGTTATTGCGTACCACCAGTGTTTGTGGTAGGAGTCTAGAATAACAATAAATGAGACATTTTTTGTCATATCAGAGGGAAACATTTGTCAACACTTATATTTCTGATCAAGTGTTTTTTTTTTTTTGGATTGTGTGAGAAATTACGTCTTTCAAGAAGAAATAAAATGTAAAGGAATAAATGTGACTCTAAAGAGAACCCATTTTTAAACTTATCTAAATAAGTATATCTGCAATGTAGTTAAGATTAGCTTAAATTTGAAGTTAAGTGAAATGTGTTGCAGGCCAAGTAAAGCTGGAACGATTAACTGGATTGTGACAAGTCAATTATCAACTAATTTAGTAAATGATTGTTAACTAGAAGATACAAACTTCAAAAAAGGATATTTGTTGAAAACAACATTTTCACGTTAATGTTATTTTTTTTTACTACAAACGCATCATTTATTATAAATAGAATGCTATGTTTTTCTTTTAGGCAATAAAATATTTCTTATTAAAAAAAGGATTTGAATTATTTGTTTAGTAAGGTTTTTAAAAAATATTTCTAATATATAAAATCTGCAGAATGTGTCCGTTTTTTTATGTTTAATTGGTCAATCATCAGAATAATCGATTACTAAAATAATCGTTCACTGCAGTCCTAAAACTAAGAGAATCTACACAAATAAAAAAGTACATATTTCATAACAAGAACAACCTTTGAACTAATATTTTTTTGCAACAACTACGTTTTCATACTTCAGATAGTTAATGTATAAAAAATGTCTACAAAACCTGAAAAGGGAGCATGTGTTGTCCAGCACAATGTTGAACACTCCATCCTCCCTTACACTCTTTTTATGGACTGTCCCGCCGAAAACTTTATTCATCATCTATGGCAAACAAACATAGAGTTAATAATTACACATCGACTCAGTTATGGTGTGCTTGGAATACAGTAAATCATTTCAGAGAGTACAGGAAATATTGCTATTCCTTATCTTAAGAGGCAAACAGCAGCTTTAAGAGCTTTAAGTGTGAAGCATAGATAAAGGTACCTGCATCCCATAGCAGATGCCAAGTACGGGCTTCCCTATGGTGAATATGGCCTGGTCGAAATAAGGAGCATCTTCTGCATAAACAGAGGCTGGACCTCCTGAAATAATGATCGCTCTAAGGAGTGAAAAGAGAGAGACAGAGGAAAAGCATAAAGACAAAACACCTTCACACTTCCATTTACAGAAAGCATACAAAAAGGGAGAAAAACTATCAAATAAAGGCTCTCCTCCCCCCCAGGGATCTCACCTGTAACCCTGTTCTCTGAGGGCAAAGGCAGGCGTCTCTAAAGGGAGGATCTCTGAGCGGACACACAGCTCCCGCACTCGTCTGTCGATCACCTTCCCGTATTGTGCTCCTGCATCCAGGATGGCAACCGCCCCCTCGCAAGATCCGTTCTGCGCTGAGGTGCTGACGTCCAGCTGTGGATGGAGTTTCACAGACACATGAACATGTTGATCAAATCTCATCTGTTTTCATGTCTTTAAAAAGAGAAACACATGCGAGAGTTACACAAACACAGACGTAAAACTCAAGTGTCAATCGAGTTGACAATTACAAGAACTACCGACTACCGAAGTCGGCACAGTGAAGTCAACCTCTCCAAAACTTCCCTGTGCTCCATCTTTAACCTCCTTGCGGAAAATGTGACTCACAAATAGGCGTAACGTGATTAGGAACATGTGAGCCACAACATCTAGACAGACAGGCACTCTTTTAAAACGTGCTGCAACCATTCAGAAAAATCACGTGAAACCTCAAGCTAGTCAAGGGTTATTAGCTTGAGCAGCTTCCTAAATGGGCATTTTGGTCCAGTGAAACTGGAGCTAAAGGAGGAAAACCGGGATTTCAGGGAAGAATGTCGATAGAGAGATTACCAAAAACAGAAACAATATTACAAGAAAAATCTGTTTATGAAACACTAAAGTACTAAACATCCCACACAGAGCATTGCTCTATCCATCATCATTATCAGAAGATAATGAGAGAACAGCAAATCTAGTCGGGCATGGCTCCTTTTTGTAACATCTGGACCATTTATCTAGTCAAAGTCTTGATATGTTACATTAAATTTTCTAGTGAAATATACCCCTTTATAAGATGATGAGGAAAAAGGGTTCAAGGAGGGAATTGAGTCATGTTTACTCTAGGATCGTGGTCCATGTAGAAGTATTTTGGGCAATTTATTTTATCTCGTATGCTTGAGTGACAAACGCTCATCAGTTGAGGACCTACAGAAATGGAAGCGCCAGTCAACCAATGTACCACATCAAAACAAACCCACGAAGAGCATAAAACCAGAAATATGACCCACGTGAAAAGTGAAAGCATATTTTTAGTTGTTTCTAAAATGCACAATATGCTGTTCTAATACCTGGCGGTGGGATAGAAATATTTAGTAACCAAGCATGCTCAGGGAAAGTGCCTACCAAATGACCCGCTAACATCGCAGTAGTTGTAGTTTTAAGTTTGCTCAAATTAGCCTCGTCAGATTGTTAGCAGACTGACACTTAAAGTGACGCTATTTTTGCCCAAACTGTGTGACACCAGCCTTGCAAAGTAAACGAGATTGACGCAAGTTAACGTTTTAGTTTCGAAGTCAATCCCGCGGCTAAAATAAATAAACATGATGTAATTATCACACTGTTAACAATGCTGTCCTAACATATTCATCCCGGCTAACGCTTGCTAGCTAGTGGTAGCGTGCTAGCGAGCGAACAACACACAGTGAGCAGCGTTAGCCTGTTAGCAGCACCGTTAACAGAGCTATGCTAAAACCCACGTCGCGCCAGCAGCTGCAGGCAGGCACCTTGCTCGACGAAGACGCAAATGGTGGGAAAAATACGTGCCAGACTCGCTTCATGTCAGAAGAGTCTGATACACGACGCGTAGCTAGTTAGCACTTATGAGCAACATGTAAAATGGGGAAACTGCAACAGGCGCACAGCGGGCTACCCGCAGCCTCCGCGGGGCTGTTGGCAACATGCTGACTAACTTTGCCCCCCTTGAGGTGCACAGAGGCCGCCTATAAACCGCGGGTACTACGGCTTCGGACGTCAAGCCACCCGGGCCACTCGGTACTGGAGTCGCGGCGCGGAGTAACCTATCCGCTGACCTTGCTGTCTCCGTTGCACAGAGCCATGGGGGTCTGCCGCTGTGTTCAGGGTTCCCCTTCGCCTCGCTGTCCCAGGTCTCACACTGAAGGCGGGCTGCTGCTGGTTAGCTCCTGGATCAGCACGCCGACTACTGCTGGAGAAGAAGACCGTGCTGTGGGTCCAGTGACGCTCCGCTTTCTCCCCTCGTGGGTGGAGCGCGAAGTGAAATTCAACAGATAGTAAAGGGGAAGGGTTGGACTGTCTCTGAGAATCAGCCAACAAATAAGAGACGGCCCTTTTAATTACCTTTAAATTACAGCCCTAGTGTAGTGATACAATAATCTCACGAGACGATATGATACAGATATTCTGCCCACGATACGATATATGTTGGGATATTCAGCAAACGGTACAATTCAATACACTTTTGCGATTTTTCTGAAAGATTTTAGAGGGACAGAGTGATGTTGGTGATATTTTGTGACTGTTATAAAGTTGGATTGAATTAATTTAACTGAAAACTGATTAAAAGCATCAACTACACAATACCTGGCTCTGGTTGGACA
>CAEGAF010159216.1:0-34862 GCA_903067075.1 Micropoecilia bifurca
AATTTATTTTTTTTGCTTTTAGTATTAGTTTTCATTTATGTATGTTATTTTTATGTATTCTCTAATTTCAGTAACTTTCCACTTCCTGTTGAGAATGCAACAACAAACAAACAAGTATTTAACATCGAACGGCTTGGTTGTGGACTTTTGTATCATTTTCTGCATCCTCACACTTGCAGACATTGATTTTCAAACTTTAAGTTTAGCGCCACGTCCCGTCGTGTTTTGGGCAGCCAACCGCACAACAAGCGGGGCTCGGGCAGCGAGTGTCCAATAAGATATCCAAGAAGTTGGCGGCAGCCAATGTCCGACAGCCGGAGCCCAATACACCGGATAAACAAGGAATCCTCGTAGGCAAAAGACCGCGCACTCACGGTGCTACTTGTCCCATTGTTTGAGAGATACAACTAGCGAAAAGGGTAAGCATTCCTCAGTATTATCCTGTGTAGCACGTATGAGAGAGAAACTCTGGGGTGTTTTATGTTTTCACATTGTATCTTTGAGTATAAAGCTGAGCTTGGATGGGATGCTTACCCTTTATGAAGCTGGTTTATGATGCTCATTTCACTACGTTGACGCCCTAGGCTGCCATTAGCTGCTACTAACGAGACAAAGGATAAACTTATCCCGTGGTTGATTTAAAAGCTGCTTATTCTGCGTTAGCAACGTCACCTCGTGTGTAAGCAGCTGACAGAGAGGTTGGCTCCCCTGAACGCTAGCGCGCTGTGCTAGCCTGTTAACGGTAGCCGCTTATTGAGGCTGTGCTGGTATGTTTGAAGCTAACGCTAGTCGCTGGTCTGTTAGCGCTGAGTGGTGCTGAGGCAGCCCGCCTGCGATGTAGACGGGCGGAGCATCTTTTTCCGACATCATGCCTACATAAAACAAAACTTTAATTCAAATATTAAAAACAAAATACTAGAGTGAGCACAACTGATAGTTGTAATGACGTGGAAAACCAAAAAATGTTTGTGAAAACAGAACGTCGTGCGCTTTTGATAAGTCTAATCAGCCATTTTAATGACTGCCTCTTAAAATGAGCAGCCTGCCTAGCTTAGCTCGAAGCTAATGCTAAAAGCAAAAGGACACAAAGCGGACGCGGAGCCATAATGGCTAACGGCTAGCGGAAAATCAAAGGAGGCGGAGGCCATTGTTAATGTATTCATTTACAAGCTGAAGCCGGTTCACTGGAGCGCTGTCATCAAGATACTTAACATAAAATATAGCAGCCGACTGATTTCACATAGTTAGCACTATAGCGCTGTGGATAGCTAAAGCTACAGTGATGAGACGCATTTTGTAGTTTACATAAATTTAATGTTGGCCTTTTATACAATGGATCATCAGTCACTCCAGAAGCCGCCCCTCCTTCTCCTCATATCCTCCCTGTTTAAACAATAGATGGGGCTGACAAAGCAGGAGGCAGACCGTTCAGCAAAGGGAAATTTGCATATCACTGCTGTTTTATGGCTCCACTTAGATGCCTTGTTTTCTGTCTTTTTTTCCTTAGTAAGACAAGATGGTGAAGGATCCCAAGAAGCCTCGGGGCAAAATGTCCTCATATGCCTACTTTGTGCAAACCTGCCGAGAGGAGCATAAAAAGAAGCATCCTGATGCCTCTGTCAACTTCTCAGAGTTTTCCAAGAAATGCTCTGAAAGATGGAAGGTAAAAATTGTGGATGATTTCTAAATCAAGGATTTTTTTTGGTAAAGCTTTAATCTGCCATTTCTGATTTCTGGAACAATTTTTGAAATTAGAACAATTGTCACCTCCACTTTCTACATAGACAAAATATATGTATATATCTTGATAAAATGTCTAATAAATAAATAAAAAATATATATTTTATATGAAAAACAACTTTACAGTTGTAAAGCTGTAAAGAAAGAACATCTATTGGACAGCATGTCTGTAATACTCAAATCAAGATATCAATGTAAATCAATACAGTATGCTTTCTTTACCGGTCACACTTCAGCTTAATATGTTTTTTTACTACATATAATGAGATTCATGGTATGTGGACATCAATCAATGTTAGTCTTTATTCATTTGTTTACATATGTGTCCAATTAGTGAAACTGGTTTGATATGAATAAGCAGTGTTTGTTTCTATCTTGTTGCCATTTGTGTAAGCGATCAAGGAGAGGGTTGTCCATGTAGCATGTGACAGTGATGTGCCACAGAATTTTGAGGTGTTTAACAGAAGCAAAGAAGCAATGTCAGTGCCATGTTTTTTTTTGCCATGTTTTTGTTGTTGTTGTTTTTAACAGATTAGAAATGTTAGCAGTATTGAGATTTATATTTGCCCACATTTTCACTAGGACCAACCAAAATGATTCACCAAAAAAGCCCAGTCACCCAGGTGGAATCACAAACATTTACACTGTTACACCTACAGCTTAGGGTTGATTGCCTTGGCCAAAGGAACCATGACATATTCCAGACAACGAAACTGGAATCCTAATACTCTTCCATTTGGCCCCAAGTTTGGTCACCTCAAAGCATCGAAGGAAAATATATTCAGTAACAAATCAAATCAGAATCCTTAAAGGGATAATATGGAGCAACTTTCCTGTAAAATGATGAGCTTCTGGTTTTATGCTGACGTTTTAGCTCCTTAACTCCCCATAAGCAGCCTGGAGCGACATCTGACATGCTGCTATAAAAAAGGCAAAAAAAAAGAGAGAGAGAAAAGTTTCTTTCTCCAGACGTTTTTGACTCTGTTTAAACACCTCACTGATACTGAAACTACCAAGCCTTCCTACATCAAGAACAACTTGCATGCAGAAGAGTGTTGCTGATAATGCAGTCTGGTAAAGTGCGGTGTGGTTTGTTCAGTTAAACGTAAAAAAGGAAAAAAAAGTTATATATTTAATTTCTGACACTCTGACTTGAGCTGGTAAAGAATAAAATCATCCAATTCAGGTCAACAGTCCAGTTCTTGGTACATCTTTGATAATAATCTAGCAATCAGAAATAAACTTTATGTTCTAAATGTATTCCTTGTATATTGCAAATGTTTTTTTTTTATGTTTATGCTTTATATATATTTTTTTGTTTTAAAGACAATGTCACCAAAGGAAAAGGGAAAGTTTGAAGACATGGCCAAACAGGACAAGCTGCGTTATGAGAGGGAAATGAAGAACTACATTCCCCCTAAGGGCCAGAAAAAGAAGCGATTCAAGGACCCAAATGCCCCAAAGAGACCACCGTATGTACCCTGAAATAAAATCACTGTCTCCATTTCCTTATATATTTCACAAGTTGTTTTTTCTGCCAGTAGCTTCGATATTAATAATGAATCCCACAATCCCACACCCTGTAGGTCTGCGTTCTTTCTCTTCTGCGCCGACTTTCGCCCCAAGGTTAAAGGTGAGAATCCTGGACTCTCCATTGGGGACACGGCCAAAAAGCTTGGAGAAATGTGGAACAGCTTGTCTGGAGAAGAAAAGCAGCCGTACGAAAAAAAGGCTGCCAAGCTGAAGGAGAAATATGACAAGGTGAGTGGTAACTATGCTGTAATTAAAACGAGTCTGATTCAGATCTGATGGCCCTGCTATTTCCTTTAAATACAGTTTAGAGATTATTTTATTATAGAAAAATGATTGTGATTAAAAAGATATTTGTCCTCTCCACAGGATATTGTGGCATACCGCACAAAGGGCAGAGTGGATTCAGCACCAGCTGCTGCAGCCAATGACGATGAGGAGGACGACGAAGAGGAGGGAGACGAGGAGGAGGAAGAGGAAGAAGAAGACGATGATGAGTAAATCTCATAAGGCTGGGACCAGAAGTTTTCGTTTATGCCATGTAATCCTAATGTACTCAGTTCACCATCTTGAATCATGTCAAATTGAACAAGATCATGTGTATATTTAATGTTTTTATGATGTACAGTGTTAATCTCCTTTTTTTGTAAAGTTAACACTACATATCCTAAGTTTGAAAATTTTCTAGTGGTAGTTCTGTATTCCTGCCATATTATGTAACTATTTAGAAGGACTACACATCACTATTACAGTAAGTAGTCTTTAGGTGTTACAACTCAAAAATGAGATTGATGAGTTGGTAGTGTATCTTTGTTTTTTTATTTCTAAAATTATTTTTTTATGTACTGTCCCAGTGTCTTTTTATTGTCCTTTTGATTACCACTCTAATATCAAATGCAGCTGTCGACATTAAAGAATGTCTTCAATAAAAATTTCTTTTTTAAGATGTTTATTTCTCTTCCTTAAAAGCTACAAAAAACCCAACATGAAGAATCAGTTTTATGGCTTAATTCTGCATTTGGGGTCTTTTATTGAATGCTTGGAAACATCAAAATAGGAGGGTTTGTACTTAAATGAGTTGAGGTGCAGCATATATTTATTTTAAAAATTTTAAATTATTAGTGTCAAACTTTTTATAAAAGCAGCATCCTAGTTACTAGATTTTTCTGAAGGGTCACTATCTTGAAAGATTTTAAGAACAGCAATGAGATTTTTTTTACTTGGAGTTTATCACTAAAAACAAAACAAAATCAAACTTTGTCATCCATTGGCTTTGCTTGATTGCTCCAAAATTGTGGTTTAAATGTGTATCACTTTTACCAACAAATAAAAGTGACAATGTCCTTAAATGTTGGATTTTGTGAAAGAAAGTCAGAACCTGAACATTACAATCCCATTACAATTGTATTTCTTTTGTTTTGCACTAAAATCTTTAGTGTGACCTTCTTCAGTGAACATGTCACTAGTGTTTGAAAACAAAACCTAGTTACATACGTAATTAGTTTTCATTAAACAGATTACAACTCCCACTGGTTTCTAACAGTGGATCAGGAATGTGATTTGTTGCATCTAATTGTATTTGCTGAAGAGGGACGGTGTGCGTTGAACATTTTGAAAAATATGAGTCTGACTGTCTCCCTGTACGATGGTACAGGCTAAACAGACAAATCAAATCTCACACATGCATATCTTGTATCTTATGTTGACTTGAGAGGTAAATCAAATGTAGCATCTAGTAGCCAATACACTGATATTTTACATAACACTCAGCACCTGTTCTAAAAGTGAATTAGAGCTATGAAGCTACAGCAATACAACCTCCTTGTCCTGGATTTGATTCCATCCATCCAACTTCTACATCCGCTTTACCTTGGCAGGGTGGCAAGTGGGAGCTGCTGCCATTCTCCAGTGGTCATTAGGCGAGAGGCAGGATTCACCCTGGACAGGTACCCAGAGGAGACCCATGCACAGAGAGAACATGGTAAGGCCAGGATTCAAAGCCTTCTTGCTGCAAAGCAGCAATGCTACCAACTGCTGCTACCAACTGCTCCATCTTACATCCTATGGATTTATTTATTTATTTATTATTTTAAATATTCTGAAATGCTTTGTCCAGAAGGTGGTACTGTAACGAAGTTACCCCTTCTGCTACGTTTGTGCATGCAAGTGTTCAAATGGGGCTTAATAATAGAGAACAAGGCATAATTTTTAATGGGACTCAAGAGTTTGGAGCTTAGGCTGCTCTGTACAAATCTTTACTCAAAAAGCCCTCAGTTCCACACCATAACAGTCATACGATGGAATTTTGCTTTTAGATTTTTTGAAAAAGCAAAAGCATTCTCCAGTCAAAAATTGTGACTTGATTAAAAAGTAAGTAACTAAACACAAGCAAACATCATCATTTCCCCTCGAGGAACAAAGTTCATTTGCTCTTGTTGCAAAAACCTAAAATCACACACAAAAAGACACTTTATAACAGTCCAACCATGACATTTTAAAGTTAAACAAAGTGCATCTAATTCTGTCTGCTCAAAGACTAAAAAAAGAAGTGAGGATAGTGCTTCCTGGGTTTTGTGTTTCTCCCTCCCTTTAGTGTTAAAGTAATGACCTGGTTTTAGGTTCCCACTTGGAGAAACTGGAGAGAAAAATCTTGCAGTCACAGTGACCACAATCACTTAGAAGGGATTCAGATGTCTGTTTATTGGACTCGTCTCAGCAGCCTTGTAAAAAAGCAAGCTTTTCTCAGAAGTGCTTGCAAGTAAGGTAATGAGATCATTGTCCTCTTTTCCGCGGTCGAAAAATACTAATCCTGAATGTAGGTCAGTCAAATCTCTGAATTTCTGCTATGCTGTACATGTTAATGACAGAACTATTCTAAAACCTATTATTCCGAGTGGAGCCGCCTCCGCCCCCTCAACTTTCTCTCATTTTACTCTGTGAATGAAAGCCTTTGCTGTGTCCGAACCAATCCTGTCCAAGAAGCAGCCCAAACCCACTGAGAAACATGCTGCTGCTCCCTTTGCACAATGTAATCTCAGCAACAAAACTCCATGGAGAGAACACAAATCTGTTGGAGTAAAATACATGGTAGGATAAGGTACTTTTGCTTCTTCTGCTTTTCGGTGTTTTGAGTACATTTTGTAAGGAAAATGTTGCGTTTCATACAGATGTGCAATTATACTGTTTGAGCTCTGTTCAAAAGTAGGTTTTTCAATCTCATTGTTTTTGTTTAGGCAATTATAAGATTTGGAAAAGCAAAGTTGATGAGTCACAACAATCAGGATTACGAACTGAGGAGACTGAGCAATCCCTATGGACACAAGGTTTTCCATTTGGAGAAGTTATAAGGCGTAAGCTTACAGGACCTTATCTTCTTATGCCACGTTCGTTTTGCTTTGAGCAGGATTTTTCCCCTCCAAGCCGAGTTTGTAATCACATCAAAGAAATGGGTACTTAAGAGATAAACTTTATAATGGAAACTACTGGACACCTAAGAACAGACATGCTTTTCTTACTCCTTCTTATGGTAAGTTGGTAATCTAGTTAATATATTCTAATAACGGCTTCTGTTCAAAATGATTAATTGATATCACAGCTTGAGCTGCAGTAGTGAGCACTATAGCACTAGTATATCATGCTATATTTGTGTGTGAGGACTGGAAAATACACCAAAGGTTGTTTTTTTTCTTCTTGTAATTACACAGGTGTTTAATATGGTGGTCTCTCCTGAAAAACATCCAGGGACTCTGAGGGCTGAAAGCGAATTTTCTGGTATTGTTGACGAGCAACACGAGCCTCCCTCCTGGTATAATACATCTGTTGATGCAGAGCTGAAGCATGGGCCAGTCAGCTCACTCGCTCAGAGCAGATGGCAAACACAGATGGCTTTCTCACAAACTGTTTATTCATTTCAAGTGAAGGAGGACACCGTGCCAGGTTCATCATCTCTTCTTCTGTTAGCAAACACTCTTGTTTGTTTACAACAGTTAATTTGACTATCTCATAAAATTCCCCAAGTATCTTGTTGTTATTGTTTTTTTACTTATTTTATCTTCAATTCGTAACACTAATTCATCCCTCCCCCAGTAATTAGCCAGATGTTGTCTTTTCACTAAACAGTTTTCAGACCAAAGAGTAATTAGCTCTGGTTCACTGTGTTGACAGGAACAGTTGTGGGAAAGGTGGACGCGCAGATGGACAGTCCCACGCCTATCGCATACACAGTTCAAGAGGACGATGGGGAGAACATGTTTCTCCTCAACCCCGTCTCAGGGGACTTCCTATTATCCCGCAGCCTGGACTTTGAAGCACAAAGGTTCTACATTCTCACCGTAGAGGTGCAGCAGGGGCACTCGCAGGTGTCCAGTGTCAGAGTCTATTTTAATGTGCTGGATGTCAATGACAACCCTCCTGTTTTCAGTCAGAACAACTTTACTGCATCACTGATGGAGGACACACGTATCAGAACGTGTTTCCTGTCACTGAATGTGTCAGACAAAGATGATGGTAAGAGATAAAAAAAAATCTCCAGCATCATGCAAATGAAACTAAAACAAAATAAATAAAAGTAGAAGCTGCATGACTGTGTGCAAAGTACCGGCAGATTAAGAAAAGACTCTTACTGGTTGTTTCCAGTCTCCCTGATCATATTAAAGCAATAACATCTGAGTATCTTATGAATTGGTAACAAAAACATTAAAAAGAGAAACATAATCATTATTGATATTATACCAGCATTTTAGTCGAGGCATATTTTGACACTGAAAACTTGCAGAATTCATGCTCAGTTAGAACAATCACATATTAGTACATCAATAAACCTCCATTTCATCTGTCCTGGATTTATGGAAAGCTGTCAGAAGAATCAAACATTTTAAGTTCCTTTAAGGCCAAACATACCTGATTTTTTATACTGTTATTTATAGTACAAGAACTTTCCCAAGTTTATGTTAAAACCCAAACAGAACCTTTATCTTTATCGCAAATTCTTGATCATGGCGAGAAAACACATTTTGGGAAACAATCACTTGCAGCCGACATTTTCTGGCTGTAATTTGTGCATGACAGTTAAAAACCAGAGCTGCTATTTTTAGAAATTTAAAACAATCCATATGATGAAAACTTTGATATAATAGAAAGGGATGAATCTGTTTTTGTCGTCTTGCTTTTAGGTGAAAACGGAGAAGTAGAACTGACAGTTGTCAGCGGTGATGAACTGGGCATGTTCTCCATACGCTCAACAGGTAGTTTATGCCTGAACAAAGAGCTGGACAGAGAGAGCCAGTCTTCCTATAACTTGACTGTGACAGCAAAGGATTGTGCACGGCCAGCCTCTTCGCAGCTCACCAGCACAGCTCGTGTAGTCGTGGAAGTGGAAGATATTAACGACAACGCTCCATTTTTTGTTTCTGCCCAACATGCTGGTATACCGGAGGACTCTGCATTGCATTCTGTTGTTATGACTCTACATGCTGAGGATGGAGACGCAGGATCCAATGCACAGATTTTGTATTATTTAATCAACTCTTCTGGTGGGACGTTCAGCATTGACAACACAACTGGAGAAGTGTTCCTGGAGGAGATATTGGACAGAGAAAAGACAGACATGCTTACTATTACAGTAACAGCCACTGATATGGGTTCACCCCGATTAGCCACTACAATGAATTTCACAGTGCATGTTGAGGATGCAAATGATAATGACCCTGTGTTTCTACACAGAAACTACAGTTTGTCTATCAAAGAAGATGTTCAGAAAGGAACAAGCCTGTTTCATTTTGAAGCTCAGGATCAAGATATTGGATCAAACGGGCAAATCCGGTACAGCCTGACACCAGCTGGTCCTTTCGTGGTTGACGCAGTTCGAGGCGTACTGTCACTCCGGGGTCAACTTGACAGAGAAAGAGACTCAAACTACAGCTTGATTTTAACTGCCGCCGATCAAGGGGATGTACCAAGATCTGCGACTGTTACTATCAGCATTGCAGTGTTGGATGTTAATGACTTTACACCCCAGTTTTCTCCAGAACTCCTGATTATTCATGTCAACGAAAATGAAAAGGATCCGTCTCAGCTAACACAACAGGTGCTGCTGGACCTCTTGGGTCATACTTTGTGCAATCATGTCTCGGCATGGGCCAAGAGGAAATTTTCACTGCAAAGAAATGATTATGGAAAATATAAAACACTATCTAATACCCCTGTGATTTGCGTGAATTACAGGTGCAATTTTCTATTGTTGAATTGTAGCTGCATGACTACATGCAAAAATATAATTTTCTGCAGAGCAGATATGGATAAAAATGTTTAAACTTGAACAAGAAATTATATGGTACTGTCCCTTTACCTTTCACAGATTGTTAGGAAGACCTGAAGAAATGGAAACTAATTACATATCAAAGTTTATTTAACTACTTTGTCAACTCCATTGCTGTGACTGTAGAAGCTTTAATGACCTAAACTAGTTTTTATTTTAAGTTTTCTAGTTTGAAAATGCAATCTAGGCTAGACTGCATTTGATAAACACAAAATTAGAGCGACAGGCCCCACAATCAGACTAGATATAAATAATTGGCTCATGCCTAGTCAACAGATTCTTTTTTAAACTTTTATTCAATTAATGTTTTCAACCCTTTTTTTGACCAGGTTTCAGCTTTGGATGAAGACTTGGGGGTCAACAGTCAGCTTATTTATTTTATGCAAAAAGGAAACAGCGACGGTCTTTTCTCCGTCACTCCCAACGGTGTGTTCATGATTTTACACAGCTTGGACAGGGAAAGAGAATCATTTTACACTGTCATCATAACAGCTGTTGATTCAGGTAATTAACATTCAAGATCAACATAAATTAGATTCAACATTTAAATAACACCCTAACCAACATTTTAACTTAATGAATGTCACTTTGTAAATTTGAAGGTTTTCCACCACTAACTGGCACTCTGACTATCCATATCACTGTTGATGACGTCAATGACAACCATCCAGAGTTTTCAGAGGACGTCTACAACACCATAGTGTCTGAGGACAGTCCAATAGGCACAGTGTTTGCAATGATATCTGCGTTTGATGCTGATGAGGGCATGAGTGGTGAAGTAAGGTGAAGAATCACATCCAAAAGAGATTTTATGTGGTAGACCAACACAAACTAGTTGCACAGTTGTAAGGTGAAGGAAAAACAATTTTAGATTTTTAAAAAAAAAATCTAAAATCTGTCAAAAAATCTAAAATCAGTCAAAGATTGGTTTGCATTTATATTTACCACTCTTCACTCTGATTCCTCTTAATAAAATCCAGTCCAACTGATTGCCTTCAAATGTTTTTTATAAAGCAAATAAGCTCCATTGACCATATGTATAATTTGATCTCCCCTAAAACACACATAATGAGCTATAATGAACTGGTTTTGATCTAAGTATCATATGTTAGAATGGCTTATTAAATGTTTTGACCTAATTCCAACTGAGATCTATTTAAGGTGGATCTATAAAGTATTGAATCAAATGGGCCGAATACATACCTATGCCATACATCATTTCTATTTGTGAAACAATGAAAAACATTCATCATTTTCTCTCCACTTTTCATCTGTCACATAAAACCCTAATAAAATACAATGAAGTTTGGAGCAGTAACTTGACAAATGTGGAAAACGTTTGAAAGCATTTGGATGTCACTGTACACTAAAAATGTTTCACTTTTTCTTTAAATTAGGTATTTCATGGAAAACCACGATGCGCCATTTGCTATTGAGGAAACATTCGGAGAACTGCTTACCACTGATTTCTTGGACAGGGAGACAGTAGCCTTTTACACGCTGACAGTGGTTGGCACGGATATGCATCCCACACAGCCGCTGTCAAGCTCTGTACTTGTTACTGTCCTGGTTGGTGATATCAATGATCACTGGCCTCAGTTTCTGGACAGCCCCTTCGTGGCTTATGTGCCCACAGAGTTTCCTCCAGGTGAGATGCTTTGCTTCCTTGTGACAGTGACATCCGCAAAATTTACATATTTTGTTGGTATTTTTCCACAGGTTCAGTTGTTTGTGCGGTGAGAGCAATCGATGGAGACACTGACATGAATGCAGAGCTGCAATACTCTCTATATGGACAAAGTTCAGACCTGTTTTCGATTGATCCGAACAGCGGCACAGTATTCACGTCAAGCTTACTGCTGAGCACGGATGATATTGTCATCAACGTGTATGTAGAAGACGCTGGAGAAAGCCCAAAATTTGACATCTCTACTATCAGTATCAGGTTTCACAACATTTCTGACTTCCCAGAGATGAATGTGGATGTTCTGAGTCATTCTCTCTTTGAGGACGAGCCAGTGGGAACAGTAGTAGCTGTTATTTCTGCAACAAGCATCAGAGCTGAACCTGTCTCTTTTTATCTTGCTTCTGGAAACTTTGAAGAGATGTTTCATCTAGACCAATTAGGTGGAACACTGACAGTTGAGAACCCACTGGATTATGAAAGCAAAAAGGAATTTTCTCTGTTGATAGAAGCCAGAGACTCTGGTTCGCCTCCATTTTCGTCATTTTTAGAAATTCACGTAAACATCACTGATGTAAATGATAATTTTCCCCAGTTTACCCAGACTGAATACAGGTGTGAGGTTTATGAAAATTCCCCACCATCTGGAGTTTGTGACGTTCTTGCTCTCGATGCGGATTCTCCCAATTACAGCACAGTATGGTACAACATAACAGAAGGAAATAATGAGGAGTTTTTTACACTTGACCCTGAAAACGGTTTGGTAAGCACCACTGTAAGTTTAGATCGTGAAAGCATTTCCTTTTATAATTTAACAGTTGAGGCTGCAGAACCTGACAACCCCCTTCATACAGACCAAGCAACGGTAATCATTTCTGTTTTGGACAGGAATGATAATGCACCTCGATTCTCCCAGATACATCTTGCAGAGGTCTCTGAAAATGCTCCTATAGGGCACACAGTTCTGCAGATAACCTCAACTGATGACGACGCTGATTCTAATGCAGTAGTTAATTATCACATACCTGACAAAAATCAGGATCTCCCTTTTGACATTGAATCCACCACTGGCTGCATCTTTGTTAGACGGTCTCTGGACAGGGAGGCACAGGATCATTATGTTTTGAAAGTAAACGCAAATGATTCAGCATGGAGTGTTAGCACTGATGTCAGTATCTTTGTTTTAGATTTCAATGATAATCGACCAGTATTTTCTAGCGATTTGTATTCAGTTGCTATCCCAGAAACAAAACATTCAGAGGTTTTTGTTTTGCAAGTCTTTGCAACGGACACAGATATTGAACAAAACAGTGAGGTCGTCTATGTTGTTGAGCCTCCAAATGAATTATTTTGGGTCGAAGCTTCTTCTGGAGATGTTTTTTCAAAGCAGCCACTCCTTTTACATAATTCTACTTTTAAAATCTATAACTTCACAATTGTTGCATTTGATTGTGGCAGCATTCCTCTGCACAGTAACACTACTGTTACAGTGAGATTAGAACAACTGAACCTCCACCCTCCAAAGTTTTTGCCTTCTCCAGCACTGGTTTCCATTCCATTTGACCTGTTGGTGGGAACTGAAGTGGCCAGGTTTACGGCAATAGATCTAGACGTCAGTAGCGGTGATTATATTAAATATAATGTCAGTGGAGGTAATGCTTCTGATTTCTTCTGGATTCAAGCTGACAATGGAAAGTTATTTTTAGGTCAATCTTTAGAAGAAAGTCAAAATGAGTCATTTATTTTATTAGTTGTGGCCAAAGATCAGGGCTTTCCTCCTTTGACCTCTGAGACTGAAATCACCTTTGAAATTACTGGGAAAAATCACTTTTCTCCCAGGTTCAGTGAACCAGAAGTCACATTCTCTGTCCCTGAAGACTTGCCTGTTGGATCAGTGGCTGGGAAAATTCAAGCAGAAGATGGAGATTATGGTCCCAATGGTGTAATTAAATACCTCATTAGTCCTGAAAATCAATATTTTCCGGTCTCCGTTGGCGAACTCTCTGGGCTGCTAACACTTACCAGAGAGCTTGACTTTGAAAAAGAAACCAGATATAATCTGCAAATCAAAGCAACAGATGGTGGATGGATGGCTAAATCTGCCTGGATGAATGTAACTCTGATTGTTATGGATGTAAATGACAATCCACCTGTCTTTTCATTGTCAGAGTATATTACAACAGTGCCTGAAAATTCAAAAGTCAGAACAAAGGTTCTAGATGTAAAGGCCACTGATATCGACTCAGCAATAAATGCACAAATATCCTACTCTTTTATTGCTGGCAGTTTGGATAAATTTGCAATCGATTCAAGAAATGGGAGTATCACTACTTTGGATGTCTTTGATTACGAGCAAGAGCAGATGTTTGATTTAACAGTCAAAGCTTCAAACACCGCCAGACACAACTTGTTTAGTTTGGCTCATGTTATCATCCACATCCTGGACCTCAATGAATTTAGCCCAACCTTCACAAAAGAAAGTTTTAGCTTTTCAGTATACAAAAATGTTCCTATTGGAACGTCAATAGGAAAAGTGACGGCCACTGATGACGACAGTGGTCCTGAAGGTGAGGTGTTTTATCTAACTTTTGGCCATGGCAAAAATTTTGGCTTTGACATTGGCCCACTTTCTGGAGAGATATATACAAGTCGTAGTTTGAGGGATCAAGGAAACAGTAAAGTAATATTGAAAGTCTTGGCAAAAAACTCTGGTGTTATTCATGGAATAGACATAGCTGAGACGTTGGTCAATATTAATGTGATTGAGACTAACGATGCACCCTTGTTCACCTCCACATGGTACGAGGCAGATGTTAAAGAAGACACTCCAGCTGGGACATCTGTGTTAACTCTAAGTGCTTTGGACCAGGACTCTGTAATGGATTGGAATCGATTCATCTTTAGGATTGTAGACGGAAATACAAACTCCTCTTTCTCCATTGATCCACTTAATGGCGTTGTGTTAGTAAACTCTGATCTTGACAGGGAACGCTGGCCAGTTTACAATCTCACTGTCACAGCCACCGATCATGGTTCTCCCCCAGCCACTGGGACAACAAACGTCATTGTGAATATAATTGATGTTAATGACAACGCCCCCCAACTCGTGACAAACAAGATTCAAGTGAAAGAAAATCAACCTGAAGGAACCATAGTTGCCAGATTAAATGCATTTGATTTTGATTTACCTCCAAATCAAGGTCCGTTTACTTTTTGGCTATCAAATTTGTCAGCAGAAAGTGCTTTTTTTCTCACCCCAGATGGAGTTTTACTCACCAGACGTGTTGTTGATCGGGAGCATGTCTCTGAATATCGATTACTGGTGGTGGTAAAAGATGCAGGACTTCCTCTACCTCTGTCTTCAACAACAACACTCCATGTTAGGGTGGAAGATGAAAACGATAACCCACCGTTACCACGAAACATCTTTATTGAGGTGAAATATTTTGGCAGTTCTTTTAATGGCGGCATGATTGGCAATGTGCATCCTGAGGATCATGATGAGTCTGATGCATTCCTCTGTTCCATTAGAAGCAGCCCGATTAACATGTTCATGATACCCAACGGTACATGTGAGCTATGGTCATCCCCATTTCAGGGCGAGGCCACATTCAATGTCACAGTTGAAGCTACAGATCAAGTTCATTTTCCAGTAAATAACAGTATCTATGTGAACTACAAAGGTTTTACAAATGCATCTGTGGACAGTTGTATTTTTTTCTATGTGGCCTCACGTTCAATGGAAAACTTCTTGACTAATAGGTATTTGCGGTTTGTGAAAGCCTTGGATAGTCTGTTCAACCTGCAGGCCTCAAAGACTCATGTTTTTGGAATCAAACATATTGGCATGGAGATACTACTACTTGCAGCAGTGAAAACCTACAATGGGCAATATCTAAGCAGAGAGGTAGCGAGAAGTATATCTGCTGGACATAAGAAGTTACTGGAGTCCCAAAGTAATATGACAATTTCTCGCATCGCCAGTGATCCATGCCTCATGAGCCCCTGTCAGAATGGGGCCACATGCAACAAAAACATTTACATCAGCCAGGAGGTTGCTGTCCTGGAAAGCATGGCTGTCATCTTTGTGTCGCCACAGAAAGAGATTTTTAATTGTACCTGTTCGGTCGGGTTCAGCGGTTCACTCTGTGAGGACGACATTGATGAATGTGAGGCGAATCCTTGTCAGAACAACAGCACATGTGAAAACACCGCAGGAAGTTTCCGCTGTCACTGTCAGAGTGGCTTTTCTGGCTCAGTCTGCTCAGCTGATGTGGATGAGTGCCTTAAGGTGAAGTGCCAAAATGGTGGGACATGTATGCAGTCACAGGAGGGATACCACTGCCAGTGTGCGCCTGGATTTGAAGGTAGAATTGATCACAAAAACACGCTTAAACGTGTTTCATTGTACTAACCTTAACCAGAATCCTTGTAAGAAGTATGTTTACCTATGTTTGCAGGAGAAATGTGTGAACAGCTCAAAGATCACTGCAGGTCAACACCATGTTTTCAGGGAAGCTGCATTAACCTACAAACAGGATTCCTCTGTATCTGTCCCTTTGGTAAGAACATAAAGGCACATGATGCAAAATGAGGAGAATGTTATAGAAACAAGAAAAATGTGAGCTAAAAAATCTCACAGTTTACTATTTACTAATAACATTTATTCCTTTGTAACAAGGTTTTATATCGAAATTGACAGGTTTTCTTCTGATATTTTATCTTTTGTCAGTTGAAAGCTTCATTCCTTTCAGATCATCAATCCTTTCATCTATTTTTGCAATGACCAATGAATTCTTCATTATTAGAACAGAAGCATGTCTTATTTTTTGCTTCCTGGGCCATTCCTTCATTGAACCATCAAACAACATATCCAATTTTGATAACAATAAATGTCACTAAATGCACTTTAAATATATGCATTTGCAGATGTAGGTCTACAAATATATTTTAGGCATGCTAAAAATAGTCTTTAGTAGTATTGTAACCTAGCACCAAAATATATGTTTAAATAAAAAAAACATTAAATAACTTCATCAAATTACTAACTATGTTGATTTTATGATCAGGTTACTGCAAATTATTTTCTTTTCAGGAGTCAGTGGTGTCCATTGTGAGGAACCCAGTTATGGCTTTGAAGAAATGTCCTTTGTGGAGTTTCCCCCACTCGATCGCAGGACTAATTTAATTTATTTTGAGTTTGCAACAGTGCAGAGGGACTCCCTACTCCTGTACAATTCAGGAACAGGGAGCAGGGAGTTTTTTGCACTGGAGATACTTGACAGGAAACTACAACTTTCTTATGACCTTGGCTCCGGACCTGTAAAGTTGCAGACGCATAAGCAAGTTGCAGATGGGAATTTTCACAGCGTTACTGTCAGAAGGATTGGCAATGTGAGCTATAACTATCTACACAATGTAGACCAGTCATAAGTTGATTAAAATATTCATGTGGATCTGTATATTTTTTTACAGATGGGGACATTGCTTGTGGACAACTGTACTGATGTTGTGAACAATGGATTCTGTTTTTCAGAGTTTGATGGCACTATCTCAGAGAGGTGCCCATAAATGAACTCTTACAGATGACATTTTTTGTCATTTTCAGCCTTATCTGAACAACCTTAACTTGAGTAAATAATTTCTTTTTATCTTTACATCTCTTAGGACTCTTGACGTTGGAAACGCAAATATGACATTTGGCGGACTGAGAAGTCTGGAAGTAATATCGCAAAATCCAAGTCGTATAAAAACACATGACTTTGTTGGGTGCATTCGAAATATTCAGATTAATGGCATCTTGCTGAGACCTTCTTCTGGCCTTGCAACATATAATGTATTCAACAGGTTGTGTTTTAAGCATTTAATATATGATAAATTAAAAACATGGCATTAATTGCATTAATTATGCAATTATGATGCTACATGTTTATTTTTCATATATATATTGTTGGAATGTGTTTGAATTATTCTCAAGCAACATGTTCTATTTTTCCCTTTAACAAAGGTGTCCTCGAGCAGCAGTGTCAGGATGCAACAGCTTCCCATGCAAGAATAGGGGAGTGTGCCATGACCTGTGGTCTGAATATGTTTGTGAGTGCAAAACTCCCTTTAGAGGAAGAAACTGTGATACAGGTAAATAAATACATATGTAAATATAGAGAAGTGGATTGACAAGCCAATATTTTCTTAAAAATGAGTGCAACAGTTTTAAGCTATTAAATGCTATTTAGCAATGTTTATAAATTAATCACGTCCATTATCTGTCAAAAATCATTCTGTAAGATGAACCCTACCATTTCTAACTCTATTTTCTGTTACTCCAAAAAAAATTCCACGAGATTTCTATGAAATCCTTTCAATTATTATTTATTTAGAATAAACACTAAAACTAGCATTTTAACAAAATGAATCTGAGTACTGTACTGTCAATCATAGCTAATAACCATCAAGAATTCATATTATAATTCATCACACAATAGCAAATCCTCCACATAGTGTCTCCAGGGGATTGTTCCAAGACAATCTCCTGTGGATTTGGAGCCACAGCAGATTGTAAAAGTCTATGACTAGAGAAGTGCTGTAGTAATTCAGTCGGTTTGCCATTTAAGATGCAGTATTGCTCTGCATCGTGAGAGCAGCTGGGTCAGGCAGGCTGTCAATTCAGGCAGAGATATTGGTTGTTTGATTATGAGTCTGGGTTTCAGTGGGACCAAACTGGAAATATAAAACAAACAAACAAAAGAAGAGAGTTTATTAGATTTAGCTGACAGATTCACCATGGTGTAATGACTATTAGCTGACAAACAATTTTCCACCTTCATTTGAACTGGGACTAGTTCAACACTCCATCTACAGTTAGACAGGATGAAAACCTTTCTGACTGTCTTGTAGTACGACATTGATGAAAACTATTTCTTTTTGGGGTAACTAAGTCAGGTGAGACTGAAGAGCCAATCAGGTGCAGGTTTAGTCGACTATGTTTGCACTATGTGTTTCCCTGAGGAACAACACATTTCTTCTAATAGGCTATCACTTTAGTCACAGACATTTTTAAGGTTTGACACAATTAATTATCAATATTAGATTTAAAACCCATAATTCATTATTGCAAAGCCTTATTTACCTAAGAACGCTTCCAACACATTATATTTACTGGTAATCAAACAAATGCTTTAGCAATACAGCAAGGTCATATCTTCATATTTTTAAGATCTTAAGATGCCACCTGCAGGAATAGGAATGTAAATTTGACTGAACTAGGGTTTATCTGTCAAAAAGATACTTTAAGAATATTCAAGTTCAAATTCAAAGAAGAGAGGCTTCACTACAATACAAATGAACAGTTAAAATACTAAGATTGTCATTAATGTCTTAAGGATTTGATCAAGGGAGAAAAAAGGTAAACTGTATTTGTAAAGTGACAAAGAGATCCTGACAATAATTTCTATAGTTTGCCTCTTCATTAAGTCTGATAGCTTGATAGAGCTAATGTGGAGTTACTGCATGATAGATTTTTCTTTGCACAATATTGGGACTGAATCCTTGTTTTCTCACCTTTTTGAAACAGAAATATCTGAAGAACTTGTGTTACACTTCAAGGGGATTGATTACATTGAGTATATCATTAAGGAGCGATTTAAGAGAGACCTTCTGCTTAAAGACCTGAAGGATGGTGCAAAACAGGAAGACACAACAGTCCAAACTGTCATTACTGTCAAGTTCAAAACGAAAGAAGATGGAACCCTGCTCTTTGTTCTTGGAAAAGGACATGTTGTGCTGATGGTTTGTAAAAAGTATATTTAATATGTAGGCATGATATGTCTGAGTATATTAAAAACTCTGACAATCTTTTTACATTTATTTTCAGGTAAGAGACGGACAACCTGTGTACACTTCCATTGATCCCTTAGGACGTATGTCAGAGATTACAGTGGAGCTGTTAGTTGCTGATGGTCTTTGGCACATCCTGTCCTTATTGACCAGAGGGCGTAACCATTCACTTTATGTTGATGACAAAATGGTTTTGAACATTACCCAACAAAACATGGACTTAAGACTTTTTAGTTTGGAAAAGATCATTCTTGGTGCTGCTCCACCAAGACAAAGAAAGCTACAACAGTCAGGTAATCCTATCACTTATTAGGTCGTTTTTTTGTTGTTGTTGTTGTTTAACAGTGATTTCTTCATTATATAAACAGTGATTTCTTTCCAGTATCAAGTTGGACTCCTTTTTATTCCTGACTAGTCTTATGCTTTAGTTTCACAAATTCAACTAGGTGTCAGAAAAATCCTGCAGAGATTTTGATCAATATTGATATGATCGCTCACACAGTTTCTACAGATTTGTCAGTTGAAGATCCAGTATTTCCCATGTTTTTGAGGCCAATTTTAATGCATCAAAATTCACTCAAATTTCTTTATAAGTTATATTTGATATATACAACTAAAGGTAAGAAATTCAATGTAAAGCCATGAAATGCTTTTTTTGGTCATTTTAAACTGTCAGACATGATATGCTCAAAATCTCAAAATATACTCTTTGCAAAAAATGTTGAGTTGTTTTTGTGTTAGACAGTTGAGCAAGTACATTTAATGAAGTTACCAGTATTGAGGCTTTTCTAGAGTCAACCTGACGTCTCTGAACCTTCTTGTGCTCACAGGATTTAGTGGATGTGTGGAGTATCTGAACGTCAGCGGTCATACTCTGCCGGTCAACGGACACAGTTTAATGGTGGAGGTCTGGCCGAGCTCGACTCTCCCACAGTCCGGCTGCAGCTCTCCAGCTGTCTGCCTCTTCTCACCATGCTCTGAAGAGACCACCTTTTTGAGAACATGTCTTTCAGACTGTCAGAAGCGGAGGCCGTGCAGACCTGCAACACAGGACAGGCCATGCATGTGTCTGCAGAATGTCTCCAATCATTTTTGTGATATCTGCATCTCCACTGTCAGTGAAAAGTGCTCAGCGAAACAGCACAACAGGCCTTTTTGGGTTATAGCGGTGGTTCTCCCTCTGATCTCCATCCTGGTGATTGTATGCATGTTTGCAGTTCTGTACAGACTGAAACAGCAGGATTCAGTTGTTAAAAAGGAGAACCTTACAGATGAAACAGGACAAGAAACTGAAAAAGCAACAATTTGTTTTGATGGCAGTCAGGTGCCTAAAGCTGGACTTTCAACCTCAAAAAGGAAACGTCTTGATCAAATAAGTCCATGTCAGTCAAATGAGAAGCTTAATAGTTCTGGACAGCTGATGCTTCCGAGTGAGCTGGAGTATTACGAGATCGGCAGCATCTGTAGTGCATTTAATTCTGACAACAACTCACCAAGGCTCAGCTGGCACAAGCATTTATGCAGCACAAAACGTCTTAAAAGCGATTCAAACCAGTGGGGGGATTTGAGGAGGCTGCTAGGCAATTTAAAGAAAGACAATACTGGTGAACAGAAATGCCCTCCAAAGCATCAAAATATATCCTTATTTCACAAACAGTCATTGTGTCAGCTTGACGCAGAGCAGCAGAGGCAGAATATGTCCTGTCATACAAAAGAGTTCCCACAGCCAGAGCTCCTGGAGCAAACGCAGCCGCTAAGCTTCGAAGAAATTAGCAAACTGAATGCTCCTTCTGAGCCAGATTTTTCACATCAAGTGCTTTTAGAGCCTGGACCCCTAGAGTCCACGATGACAACGGAGACCTCATCTGACTGTGAAACAGACAGCACGTTTACTTGCTCTGAGTCTGACTATGACCACTTTAACATCATCACTGGCAAAAAATATAGGCACGTGCAGCCAATCCCATCAGAGTGCAGAACTAGACAGGATGTCTTTGAACTAACATCTTCCTCCACTTTAAGTCGGGATATTTCCAAGACGGATCCCTTTGCTATGTTTGAACAATGGGAAAAAAATGTAAATGTGCCTCTGACTTTTGGAAGCTACGCTGCAGTGTTTGAGGACATTGCAGGTATATCCATGGAGTTCAGTCACAGCGGTGATATTCAAAGTGATGAGGAAGAAATTATTTGAAAGGTTAGAGCAGATTAAGTAGTTGATATCTGATTCACTGTAATTTTCTACTGTATTTAAATCTCTAGGACAAAGTTATCTTTCTGGTCAATCGCAAATAAGTTTTTTTTTTTTTGTAATCTGCATCTTCCAAACTTCTGTTCAGCTGAGTCCTGTCTTGAGATGCATGTTGTTGATTTGTGAAGTGGCGCTACACAGGTCTAACATGAGGAAATGAAGCTGATTTTGTGAAATATGAAATCCTTCCACCTCTTTCATCTTTTGCTTTTAGTGCATTCCCATTCTGAATATTGCATTGTTAAGATATGTAATCCAGTGTTCAACTATATCAAAATGGGTTATATTATTTTTTCTTGCTCTATACATGCAGTCTTTCTGTAATTTTTTCTTTATTTCGGGATCATCTGTCTGTGATAGAAAACATGATGCTAGATGAGTGACAAGATGAGTAAATGTAATTCTCTACACCAATTAAATAAAAACTCTACATAAATGTTCTTTGTGTGAAATAAAGCCATAAGAAGTCATGTTTGCATGGCGGTTTTTTTAATATATATGTTATGAGAATATCCAAATATTGTATTGTTTAATTGTAATCTAATACAATGTTTCAGCTGTTACTCCATACATCCTAAAAGAAGCACATTTACTTAAATCTGTAATCAATAAAGCACAGAGGTGGGATGAACCCTGGACAGGCTGTAGATCTATCACAAGGATCCAATTTAATGTAAAAAGCGTTAAATATATTGTGAATCTGGATTTTTTGAAAAGCATATTGTCAGTTTAACTCCATCTAGTGGTGAAATTAAAGAGAGCTTTAATTAAAGCATGCGAGGCAACGTGAGACAGAACTCAATTCTGCAGAAAAAAAAATATACCTATATAAATCTTTACAGTCAGAACATTGGAGCAGACAGTATTCTCATTTCAGTCAATTCATCTGACGTACAACGAGGCCAAATTACATCAGAACCTTATGAAATGCACTGCTTACATAATGAACCACAAAAACACATTTTAAAATAACAGAGAATGTTTTTTTAATTTCAGAAATAACAAGATCTGTCTTTTAAACATCTAAAGCATATTCACATTCAATCTTTTAATTTTAAACTTATTTTATGTTTGCAAGTGGTTGTCTTGTTTCTTTTTTAAAATAATTTAGTTAAACACAGGATGCATGTGCTACCTGCCGAACACCTTGCATAACTTATAAGGATACAAACAAGAAACAAAAAAAAAAAACCTTTCATGAACTAAAGCCAACATTCAACTTTATGTAGCAAATCTATGTGTGTTTATTAGTCACAATTTTGGTCTCATTTTGAAATGCAAGATTTATTTTCCTATTACTGAATCTCTGGGTCAAAGCGTTTTTGATTTCCATAGTTTTCAAGCAGTATATCACAGGGTTGACGGCTGCAGGTATGAGGCTGTACAACATTGTTATAATAATACGAACATCAAGGCTAAATTTGATTCCCAAAGTATCAGTAATATATAAAATACATCTTGGCACGTAATATAGACAGGTAATGAAGAGTTGAGGGGCACATGTGGACAGGAATTTGTAATCCCTTCCAGAGGCAGACATTTTCACAACAGCCATAATGATAGAAAAGTAAGAACTAATTATAAATGTTAGAGGAACTAAGAGAGTGATCATAGCATTTGCAAATGCAACCATTTTTACATAAGCAACACCATCCCCACATCCCAGCTTGGTGATGGAAATATGATCACAGTAGCACTGCATGATGGTATTAAGGTCACAGTAGGGCAACGTCAGGGCATGTAGCACAACTCCCGTAATCCGTATAAAAGTCAGAAACCAGCACAAGGCGCAACAAATAGAAATGTTTCTGTTTGTAAATAAAACTGGATATTTGAATGGAAAACATACAGCAACAAAGCGATCCAAAGCCATCATCAGCAAAATTAACGACTGAATCGCTCCCAGAGAGTGAACAAAATACATCTGTGCAAAACAAGCTCCAAACGAGCTCATCATATCATTCCACCAATATCTGGCAATGATCTTTGGGAGGGTTACAATGCCAAAGAACAGGTCTGTCATTGCAAGGTTTAAAAAGATCATGTACGTTGGCTTGTGGAGAGTCCGCTCACATATGATGACAGCTAGAATAAAAACATTTCCAAATACAATAGCAATAAAAACAAGTAAGAGAACAAATGATACTATGCCATAGTACTCTGGTGGAAGTCCAGGGAAGCCAATGATCATGAACTCTTTCACATTTGTAATGTTTCTGTATTTGATCATTTGTACAAAAAGGAAGAAAAAATGTTAAACAGAATTAAAATGAAACAGACGTTCAGTTGGAATTAAAAAGCCACAATAAAAACCCCTTCAGTTCAGCAGTGAGCTTGCAATCGCAAAATAAATAGTGTTTTTTTCTTTCTAGAATGTTCTAAAGTGAACTAATTCCTCTGTATGTTATTTGTAGACATCATCTTTGTGCCTCGAACAGAACCTTGTGTCCTCCTTCCTCCTTCAGGTGATATAACCCTGCAGTTGCACTTGCTGATTCTGTCTCTCTGTTTAAAGCTTTTCAACAAAACTTTCTAATGACGTCCATGGAAAAGAAAACTCTGAGGAGCAATATTCCCAAAGAGTCCAGGGGTATTTTACCATATTCATGCTTATGTCATTTAAAATTGGTTGTTTATTATTTGTCATTAATTCTGTGTAATATTAGGGAAACGTTTAATTTGTTCAAACAAAGATGAAGCAATCTCTTACACCTGAACTGCAGTTGGAAAACAACACTTCCTTTGACTGCATCTTTATTTTTCTCAAAGGACAGATGCATCTTCTGTTAAAATCAGCAAAAGAAAATTTGTTAAAACAGATAATACCCAAATGTATGTGGAAAATATTGTATAGGTTTCTCTGTAGTATAGTGCAGCAAAAAACTGTGGTCAAGTATTTTTCAAAAGATATTTAGTAAAAGTCAGAACATGCCAGAACAACTGGAATCTGGGTTCTCACAGTATTTTTCTCTTTTGATGTCTTACCTAGTTTAATGCAAAGTAAATAACAACCTGACATCTGAAGTTGAAAATTATTTCTACTATAAATTATAATTTATAAAATTTTCCCCGGGATCAAAATAATAAGGTCTACTGCAAGCATACAACTTTTACAAACCATGTATCTTTAATTTCTCGTTGTAATTAGGAAACTCAACGTGTGTGTGTCATATTTCTCATACCACAGGTCAGTAGAAATATGACTTTATGTATATATATGAGTACTCTTGTTAGAGTTGAAAAGGTTTTTGAATCGAATGTCAACTAATGAGTCACGAAGTTCATTTTGTGATTGTTATCGTGTATAAAAAACGGGACTTGTTCTGAGGGCTAATTGGAGCTAATGCTAGCGGACTTCTACACGTGTATGTGTGTGTGTGTGTGTGTATGTGTGTGTGTGAGCTAGCTGAGGAGCTAGCTGAAGGACTGCGGAGTTCTTTTGAACTTGTGTTTTGCACTTTTTGAGAGAGTTCTCACTCAAAGGACATTATTTTGGTTTCTTTATTGTAGTTTATGTGATACTTTTTATGGGTTTGTTGAAAAACCAGATAAACCATATCATTAGGACATACGTGAAGCTGAGTAGAGGCAAAGTATTAAAGGAGCATTGCACCTTTTTCAGTTTTATATTAAGAATAGTTGTTTATGTAACAACTATTTAACAATATTGCAAAATTGTTGCAACAGAACATTATTGTCCTATTGCAACAATTGATATTGTTAAAAGCTAAGATACTTCAATGTTAATGTATATTTTATTTGTGGTGATTAAAAATGGAAAAAGCTATTAAAATACTTAAAAGCCATTTTATATATTTTTATTTTGATAGCTAAATACAAAAAGTCTCAGAAAAGCGGACACGTTATTAGATTTAAACCACTAACTACAAAATTAATATGGATTCATTGAATTAATTTACAAATCAATTCAATTTGTGAACTAATTTTGTAATTTAATGGAATTCATAATGGTAAATGTAACATGTTAAAAAATTGATTGTTTAGTTTAAAGGTATATTACGGCCATTTCTGATAGAATGAAGCTAACGATTCTCTACTGAAGTATCTGATGCCTGAATTATGCGAAATCTGAAGTATGTTGTATATAAAGTGTGTTATTAACACAGAAGAAGAAGAAATCTTCCAGTTGTATTTGATGGAAGCTCAACGTTAAGGGAAGATCACACTGAATTGGTAACACACTGAATTGGTTTGCTGTTTTTTGTATGAAGTTACTGCAGAGTTTATCCTCATAAAGGTAGGAAGTCTCACAGCTTTGATCAACATTGTTCCACAAAGCACATCTGTTAAAGGTTCCTGGATTTTACCAGTTTTTTTCCCTAGTTTTCAAGAGGCTTAGCAGTACAGTTGTCAATCATCCCAAATTATTAGGAGCTCCAATTAAGTTGCAGTATCACAGAACCATCTGGGGGGATTTAATTCATATTCTGGTGTTAACTCACAATTAAGACAGCTGTTTTTCTCGGACCTCAACTCTAATCCTGAAACAAATTAAACATGTAATTTACACATGACAATTTTTTTTAATTTTTCAATTTTGTGTATCTGTACAAATCTGACTCTGGAAAAAAAACTCCATTAATGTAACCCTATTGTTTCCCTGAGATATTTTGCACTCATATTTCTACCACCTGAATATAGATTTTAGCCACAAGTAAATTTATTGTTCATACATGTTAAACAAAGTTATAAAGAGAAATCGAAATAATAAATTCACTTCACAGTTGAAATGATCTAACTATGGTTTATTTTAGGATTAATACAATTTATAAATTATATTGACTACAGACTAAAATAGAGTAAAAAAAAAAAATCAAGAATAAAATTTTCATTAAAGCAAATTATGTTGACAAAATAAAACTTCAACTTGACTGAAGTAAGTAGAGCTCTTTCAGTCTCCCAACTACATCTGTAAAAATATCTTTCTTCTGCATTCTTCTAATAAAATGTAACCAGCCTTTGTTGCTATATTAGTTCATTTGGTAAAAAGCTTCATTTTTAAGATTTCTTTGATTTCCTTTGTTTTGAAGCAGTATATTATCGGGTTGACAACAGCAGGTAAAAGACTATACAGCATTATAACAACAATTCGAACTGAAGCATTGAACGTGTATCCTACAAAGTTAGCCAAGTAAACAAAGCACCTTGGCAGATAATAAAGGCAGATGATAATTAGCTGAGGTGTGCAAGTCGACCAAGCCTTAATGCGTCCTTTAGAGGACGACATTTTCAGAACAGAAACGATGATGATAAAATAGGATAGAATAATAAATCCCAGAGGTAACATCAAGCTGAGCATGGCAAGACTCAATCCCAGAACTGTTGAACTTCGTATATTCTCACATCCAAGGTTAATTATTGATAAATGGTCACAGTAGCAGTGAACAATTATATTTGAATTACAAAAAGGTAGACTCAAAGCATCAAAAACTACGCCAAACATCCACGAAATCGGCATAAACCACGAAATTCCACAAAGCGCAGAAACAGTCGTATTTGTGAAAAGTGAATTGTAGCGCAGAGGAGAACAAATTGCAATGAAGCGATCCAGCGCCATCACCATCAGAATGAAAGAATGAGTTGCTCCTAAAAAGTGAACAAAGAACATTTGGGCAAAACAACTGTAAAATGATACAATTCTGTCATTAAACCAATATAAAGATATTGTCTTTGGGAGTGTTACTGTTCCGAACATTACGTCACTTAATGCCAAGTGGCAAAAGATGACATATGAGGGTTTGTGAAGAGACCTTTCATATGTAACAAACACTAAAATAAAAATGTTTCCAGCTGCTATAGCCAAATAAAGCAGGAAAAGTGTAGCTGAAACGGGCCCATAATACTTTGGCACAAGACCTGGAAATCCAGTGATAAAAAAGTTTTCAATCGTTGTTACATTAGTGTACAACATATTCCTTGTGATTACAACAGCAGAAGCAGTGACTAAATATCAAACACAATTTTCAAAGCAGAAAATTACAAGTTATAGAGAACAGCAGGTGAACTCACAAACGTGGCACTGTTGACATAGAAAACAAAAAAGCATTAGACACAACAAATCATGTAATGTTTGCTATTTAAATCCACTACATCTTCTACACCTCCCTACACTTTTATCTAGAATATGCTCAGCTTTTCATTTGTCACTACACTATAAGTAGGCATAGTAGATCCCAAATGGACAATGATCTCTAATGGTTTCCAATTTGACAAACAAGCATGACTGCCATTAGTACAATGCATGTTACTGCATTTCTGCTTGATGTTTTTGTTGTGTTCAAAATTATAGCACTTTTTAGATGATTTTCTTCTTTGTTCCTTCAAAAATGCAACAATTTTACTCTCAGAAGCACAGCAGGTTATACAACTCAAGTATAATAATATCAAATACATAAGATGAACTATAGCATAACCAGAGATTGGCCAGAGTTTAAAATCTATAAAACACACAGTCTGAAATGGAAAGACAGGTTACACCATGCAAAATGGAAAGTGCAGACTCAGCAGAGTGGACATGCATATGATGGGGATGTCTCTGGTTGGTGAGACTCTACAGGGTCAGAGATTCACTTTAGTAATCCAAAATGTATTTGAAATATAAGAAAAAGACTTAATAAAAATATGCTCAAGTTTTTTTTTTTTCTTACAGCTATCTTTGACTTTCTGAGGGAGCTCATTGTGTTTGGAGGCCACGTGTTCAATAGTTTTTTTTTCCATGAATCACATTTTGTTATAACAGTGGAATCAGTTTTCACAATGTTTTTAGTTTTCTTCTCATACTTTTAACTACTTTGACTTCTGAACCAAGAATTTAAGGATGTTTTAAAGATTTCTCTCAAGCTAAAGATACTTTTCTCAAATTAGCGTCACTTGAACAAACAGAAACCATAGCTAAACTGGCAAAAACAAAGAGGAAAAACAATTCCAGTCGCTCTGTTCAATAATCCCATCCCTCAGTTCTAACTTTCATCATGGCACCTTGAACGATTTAGTGCCTAACTATTTGTCCTCTCTCTGCCTTTGTTTATTTCAAATCCATTGTGAACGGAAGATTTAGAGGAGCAGCCTCAACCAGAAAAACAACTTTTGGCCAGAAAGGTTTTTTTTAATGAATCACATCAGTGGTAGTCTAAACTGCCATGGTAAATAAATACATTTCACAAAAAGAGGAGCTGTCCAATATATTTTTTTTACATTGTAACAGCCTCTTTTCTCAAGGCCTTTTTTAGATGTAATTGTTGACTTTATGACATTCTTAGGTTACATTTGTTAATGTTAAATATATTTAATTAATGAAGAAATGTAGAAAATAAATGTGTCAGCAACATCTAGACTGATTTGATTAAAGACAGGATGAGTGTTTCCCTTGTATTGAAACATATTGTTGAACTTACAGAAAATCTTTCCTCACATTGACTGTTGGAATGTTTTTAATGAATCTTTTAATGACAAAATACAAATTCAAAAAACACCTTGAGAACTCAAAACTAAATATTTGTTTACATAAATAATTACATTTAGTGTTCAGTTCTTAACCAAATAAATGGTGCATGATTGACATCTAAAAACTAACAGACACTTTCAGTTCACACCTTTTAGTCGTTTCATTCTACATAATATTGTCATAACTACAAGAAAATAAAAAAAACTCAAAATAAAATGAAGCTTTTTACCAAATGAACTAATATAGCAACAAAGGCTGGTTACATTTTATTAGAAGAAAGCAGAAGAAAGATTTTTTACAGATGTAGTTGGGAGACTGAAAGAGCTCTACTTACTTCAGTCAAGTTGAAGTTTTATTTTGTCAACATAATTTGCTTTAATGAAAATTTTATTCTTGATTTTTTTATTTTCGCAATGTCGCAATGTAATATTTTCCATTGCGACTGCTTAACTGACTCAAAAATTGCCATCTTTGTATTTTAATAATTTTTTCAAACTTTTAAAACAAAAATACATAAACCATAAAAGTATAAATGCAATTAAGACAGTAATATTTCAAAATGACACCATGTTAAAAACATATTCTAACAAACATAGTATTTAATTTACCTAAAGTATGAAGTTAATCATTCAAATGTTCTTCTTTTCCTGTTGTATCATCATACTGCCTAATCCTAGTTAGTGACTGGTCCAGATTTTTAACTCTATTCCAATTTTAGTTATTTTTATCCTCTTCATCAAAGTGTGCTTAATTTCTTGGGTCTTGAAACAGTATATTATCGGGTTGACTGCAGCAGGAAGTAGACTGTACAGCAGGATTAACAAAATGCGAGCATCTACACTAAAAGAAAACCCAACAAGGTTAGCTATATAAAGAAAGCACCTCGGGAGATAGAAAAGACATGTTATGAATATTTGTGGCGTACAAGTTGCCAGAATTCTGCTGCGTCCTGCAGAATTAGACATTTTTAAAATGACAATAATAACAGAAACATAAGAAATCAGGATAAATACAAGAGGCACCAAGAGACAAAACATAGCGATGCAGACAGCAATAAGCTGTACAATCTTCCGATCATTTCCACATGCCTGATTTGTTATTGAGATGTGGTCACAGTAGCACTGGGTAATGATATTTGACTGACAGTAAGGTAAACTGAGGGCTTGGAATATTACAATCAGCATCAAAGGCAGGGGTAGAAACCAAGCAGATCCACAAAGAGCAAATATGATATTGTTTGTGATTAGGACAGGGTATCGCAGTGGGACACAAATTGCTATAAATCTATCAAGGGCCATTATCAGTAACAAAAATGACATCACTGAGCCTAAATAGTGAACAAAGAACATTTGTGTAAAACACCCATAAAATGAAATGATGCTGTTTCCGAACCAATATTTTGATATGATCTGTGGGAGTGTAACAGTCCCAAATGATAAATCAGTCAGTGCAAGGTGACAAAAAACCAAGTACGTAGGTTTTTGAAGAGATTTTTCATAGATGACAAACACCAAGATGAAAATATTTCCTACTAAAATGGCTAGAAAGACTAGAAAAAGTACAGCTGATGCAGGGCCGTAGTACGATGGTGAGAGTCCCGGGAACCCAAGGATGAGAAAGTTGTGTATCCTTGTGATGTTTGAGCTGAGCACCATTATCTCAAGTCCCTGTGAAGGAGTGTTATAAATTCATTCATTTTTAATGCATTTAACTCATTTTAGTGCATTTAAATGTCATCACAACATTAGTAAATATATAATTAAACTTTATTATCATGCTGCTAAACAATGAGTTAATTTTTTAAATAGTATTAATAGTAAAGATAATTTTACTTGTATATAATTACCTATAATTGATGAATAAACTCAACACATTAATGCACATGCAAAATTAACTAATTACATTTGACACTTTGTAATGCAACTGTTTTCTAATTTAGAAACAAACTGTCCAGCAAATATTATTTGCTCACAAGCATTTAGACATGGTATAGTCCCTGATGGTAACTGAGAATGTTATATGCAGAGGTAGAGCAATCTTACCTCAATAGGGCAGCTCAACAAGTGACAACTTGGAGTAGAGACGGGTTTACAGCTAATATCTGCTCGTTTTATCTAACCAGGTGCATCCTCAGAAGGTCTTATTCCCAAATGAACAGTAAAAGTTCTCAGATGTTTTGAATGTGTCTATTCATATCATTCTTATTGTTCCTATACCCTTAAAAATGACTTTCACTGTGCAAGATTATTCACCTTGTATAAGGTTGTATTTAGACTAAGAGTTTTATTTCTGGATTTACAAGCAATATTTGTTTTTATAAGGATTTTATGGCTAAAGAAACCTTGGCTGAGACTTGATGGCTGAACAGGAAAAAGAGAGAACAGGAAGACAGACAGTAAATGGGGGGCTGGGGGGCACTGGATATAACCTTTATTGAACTTTCAATAAAGGTTAAGAGAAAAACTGGGTTTTAATTGTTGTATTAGTGTAGAACAATCTTGTCCAGGTTTGATTAGTCTAAGTTATTCAAATGTTTTAAACAGCAGACTAAAGAAGTTAATTGTAGTGAAAAATTAAGTCCAATCTTCCTTTAATTATTTTCCGAGTTGGAAACTTCAGTCTGAAGTCAAGTTCAGTTTTCTATCATCCTGTTTATCCAAATCCAACACCTCTCCATTCTCCAGCCAACCATCCATTTTCTGCCTCTTATCCGGGGTCGGGTCGCGGGGGCAGCAGCTTTCAGAAGGGAGACCCAGACTTCCCTCTTCTCAGCCACTTCTTCCAGCTCCTTTGGGGGAACCCCAAGTTGTTCCCAGGCCAGCGGAGAAACATAGTCCCTCCAGCGTGTCCTGGGTCTTCCCTGAGGCCTCCTCCTTGTGGGACGTGCCCAGAACACCTCACCAGGGAGGCGTCCAGGAGGCATCCTTACCAGATGCCCGAGCCACCTCAACTGGCTCCTCTCCATTCTGTTAAATAAAGAGCAAGACCATATTTAGCACAGATGGTTTTAATTTATCCATCTTTAGGAATTGGTTAAATGTTTTGGCCATTTAACTGTATGTCTGAAGTATTTTAAACTACATTTCTAAAACCTCACAGAAAATTGACGTTATCGTTCACAACTTCTTCTGTTCACTGATTGGCCCATTAGAAAATCTGCCAGAAGGAATCCAAGTGAAGGAGAGAAAACACAGACTGTTCTGTAAGTGAGATTTTATTCAAGTGGAATTGCACAGGAAAGCAATGGGCAGGCTACTTTTCAACGTGACAAATGGTGCGTTCACACTGCAGCCTGAAGTGACTCAATTCTGATTTTTTTTTGACGTAATGCGACCTGTATCCGATCTTTTCATGGCAGTGTGAACAGCTCAGGTTGGATTCTTTTTCGAATGTGACACATATCCGATATGTGTCCGATTCAAATGCGACCATAACGTCCTGGCCGCATTCATCCGAACTGAACGTCACTGATTCTCAACAAATATCACTATTCTGCATCCTGGTACGCGCAGGTGGGAAGGATAACAACAACCATGACGGACTATATGATGATTAAATTAATATGTTATCTATTATAATTTAGAATTCAGATTACAAGGATGCGCCCAAAAGATTTAAAACTTGGACAAGTATTGTTAATTCTCCTGTTTTATTGTGTGTAATGTTATTTTCTTAATTGTGTGTCTTGTAAAACTTATTATCAATTGTATGGTTTATTTCTCTAAACCCTGCCTTTGTGTGTAATACAAACACCCCACTGTGCTTCGATACTCGAACCTATTGACCCATTCATCTAAAATATATAATACTCTTCTCTACTATGTTACACAACCATTACGGACACCAGGGGTTGCAAGATAAATGTTTATTGAACAGAGAGAAAAATGTTTAAATGATTTGTCTGGAGGAGGAAGAACACCAAGCCAGGACTGGATCCACACTGGAAGACAGTGTCGAGACAGATTCTTGCTTTGTGAAAGGAGAAAGCAATTGAGGAGAGGTACAAGCACCACAGATCTGGCGGTTCACTTCTTGGTGTTTTGGTAACAATACCGATCAATCGTGATCGGTAGTGTTACTCTCCTTAGCAGGAGGAGGTGGATCGTTGGACGGTGGACAGGCTGGTGAGAGTACTGGAGATGAACCACAGGTGGGTGACCTGAACAGGATCAGCGAGGAGGACGAGAGCGAGACACCGTGAGAGGAAATCCACAAGGCCGAAGGATCAGCATGTAAGTAGAGTGCTGAGGATCTACTTGGAAGGAAGAGATCAAAGGCAAGTTGTATAACAAATAGTTTGTGGGATGACCAAGTTCGCTGTAGTTACCACGAGTAACGGTAAACAATCTGGCATGTGTCTTTGGGAACCCACTCCTCTAAATACTGCTTGATAAGGGTATGCACTTGCACCCTGGAGAGGAAGAAGAGAGAGCAGAGCTCAAGAAGCAGCACATCAGGCTGTTTTTCGACAGTACTTGTACTTAAGAATTTAAAGGTATGTAACTACTGTCTTTAATTGTGAAAGGCTAAAAAAATACACAATTATGAAATATGTAGATCTTTCTTTATGACTGCAAGTTTACAAATACTTTTGACCATACCAAAACTTTGCAAACAAGTAGGTGGTACATATAATTTACATATTTTGAACTTCCCAAGACCTAAACCAAACCCTCTTGCATCCACGCCCAACTATAAACAGCAAGGCAGCTTTCTTGAATTGATCTTGAAATTTTGATGGTTTATAACCTATGCATGATCAAATGCATTGTGCATAGATCATTTTGTTGTATAAAAATTTGAGTTTGCTCATAAATCATGGGGGATCTAAACTTATAAAAGTCCTGACTTTTGTGCATGTTGAATGGGTGCAGCCAGGCCTCAAAATTTGACTATTCGTCATAGAAAAAAGAAAAACACCTACAAAGCAAGTCTGAGAGGCCCCTGAACACAGAGGCCTCATTACACTTCCCTAGGAGAAAGTTTAATGTTCACTTCTAAAGGTTCATATTTGGTTCCCTTTACCTAATCAACATATAACTTTGCCCAGTGACAGAAGACAAGTTGGTGTAACTTGTTGTCTAAGCCCCATAATACCATTAAAGAGGCTGAAAATTATCATATTTGTCTAAGCTAACATACAAGAATGTTTATTAATGTGAGATTTGGTTTTGTTTATTTTTTTCCCACCTACTTACTTTAGTACAACTGCCATTTTTTCCAGTAATCAGACAGAGAGAGAAGGGGAGGAAGATATACAGCAAAAATCTCAAGATTAGGAAACAAACCTTAGACAGCTGTTCTGCAGACTACAGCCACAATACATAACTTTGATTTAAATATTCCCACAGCTGTATATTTCATCTGGTGATTTTCTTTCTCTTCAAAATGTTGTTTGTTTAGTAAGACTGTCTGTCAGATCTCTGAATATTTAATAGACATACAGAATTTCTGATTAACTTAGACATATACAGTAAAAATTATGAAAATATTTAATTTTTCTTACAGCCAACAAACATGAGTAATGTGATCAATCAAATCAGCATACTGAAAAGAAACAATGAAACAAGCCACTGTTTGCTGATGATGTTCTCATTTTATTTAAAACGTAATTGTTGGGATGGTGCGTTTAACATTATATTGTTATAAACGAAGATAAGGATACCATTTATAATTAATGTGCTGGTCTGTTCATTGTGAATTGCTGAAACCTGAAGTTTTCTATGTACAATTGTTTCGTCAAACACTCTCTGATGTCTTTAGCTCTTAGGCAATATATGAGTGGGTTTATCATTGGAGGGACAAGGCTGTAAAGCATTATGATTACTATTCGGAGATCAGCACTAAATTTAATTCCAACATAACTGGTGAAATACACAAAACATCGAGGTACATAATAAAGTGAGATAATTATCAGTTGAGTACTACATGTTGAAAGAGACTTTCCACAGTTTCCCAAATTTGTCACTTTACTTATTTCTATAAATATTGAACAGTATGAGAAAAGTATAAAGGCCAGAGGTCCTAACAGTGTAATCATTGC
>CAEGAF010159249.1:0-11379 GCA_903067075.1 Micropoecilia bifurca
TGTGTGTGTGTGTGTGTGTGTGTGTGTGTGTGTGTGTGTGTGTGTGTGTGTGTGTGTGTGTGTGTGTGTGTACATGCCTTGTCAGAAAGCCAAGGGAGGATTTTGGTCCCAGCTGCTCTGCACTGAGACTTGGCCTGCGGCCTCTAGACACACCCATGTCAACATCAGCAGCTTACAGCTTATAAATGCCTTGCAGGGGTGACACGTCAACTAACCAAGCTGTTCTCGAAAGACATATGGAGTGGAAAGCCACAGTGAGAGGAAAATAATTTTCAGATGTCTTCTAACAGTTAAGTCTTCTTTGATTCAGCTTGCATCAAGCATCTAAACTAGTGCATCGCAAGTTATTGAATCTGCTAAATGGATTCCTAAAGTTTTTACTGTCCCCTACAATTATTGTAAATAAGGATCAGAGATCAGTCAAAGTTTGATCATAAAGAGAATTCCCAAACACACAGCTAAGATAAGGGGAATCTGTTTGACAGGGAAATGTGCCAAATGCTATCATTTATGTTCAATAAGTATCTTCCTGCTCTACCCACAGTGGAAAACACTTATGTTTTATAACTGATCAATCTGAATCTAGCTTAGTTATGTGAATGTATTGGAAGGAGGAAAATTATAACACTTTTGAAGGCAAAGCTGTTAGTAGCTTTGGGAAGAGTAAGAGAACTAGTATCTTATCTAGCGTCACTTGCAAAAGCCATGGCAACTTTTGGCACTGGTAAAAGTTGCTAATGAAGATTAGTAAATCTATTTTAGGTTGTGTCAGACGTCCTGCTGTGATCGGTTACTTATTTATTTATTTATTTATATCCCAGGCATGCATGGGATGGGAATAGGAGCTGCTTTAAAACAGGGTTTTTTCTAGTGTTAATATTTTACAACGGAGAAAGAAAATAAAAAAACACTGGAGTCTCTTTAAATGAGATTTTGGATCAAATAAATAAACAAATAGATAATAACATGTTAACCTGTATTTACTACAGAAAAAATATGCTTTCTCTATTTAGTTAAAGGCGTCTAAACCTGTAAAAGAGTCCAAAAGTGCTAAATTACAGTGTATTCAGTAATTGAAAAAAGATCAGATTTCTGAGTTTCTGTTCAATTTCAAATTTTTCTCTTCAGCTTTAGAGAAAAATATGAGCCTGGTCAATGTATAAAATGTCATGTTTTGCTTTCTCTCACTTGGACAAAAAAATGTTGTAGCATTGCCACTCTTAACTGGTAGGAGAGAATTGTAAAATCCCATATCCTAAATGCAAGTAGAAAATAGAAAATGGAAGCAAAGTTTTCCATTTGGAATCATGAAATGCAACCTGTTATACTATCAGTGCTTATTTACTTTTCATCTCCTTCTTTCCTGAGTACAGAACTGCCTGGCTCACCAGCTCAATGGTATCTGTGATGATCCAGTGGAAGAGATTCCTCGGCTTATAGCACTGAGCTGCCTATCCTGCATTAATCTGCTTAATAGGGTCAAAATTCTGATCCAAAAATACCAGCCAAAGCACTCCTACAACTTGGGTCTCCCCCTGTCCCACACAACAATCACTGGGTAGGAGACACTGTACACCAAGGGTACCAGTCTATCCAGGACCGGCACAGATTGAGACCGATTTGTGATTATTGGGTGTTTGAAAACCAAAATTAAATGTCTGTAGTTTGAGCTCACAACACACAGCAAAATTAGGAATTAATGCAAATAATTGGTTTATAGCTTGCCTTGAAGAGAGAACAACAAAGAAAATTGCAGTGGTTTTTGGAAAACTGCAACAATTAAAACAAATGTGAGAGAGGAAAATGTCCTTGCTATGTCCATAAACAAAGGATCCACAGAGGATCCCTGATTCCTCTGACAGAAAGTTTTAATGACACATCTTATGGAAATCGTCTTGATAATTAAGCCAGGTTGAAATTGTGCATTTACAGCATGAAAAATTGACTCTTTAAAGAAATGCTTTGCAATGGAAGATGTTAAGATGTTGGTATAGTTTTGTAGCAAGTGTCTGGAATTAGCCAATTCAAAATCATAACATCCACTAATGAAAGTTATAGATAGACGTCTCTTAATATTTTTACTTTAAATTAAGGACATATTTGGGTTTCTGAAGTGTCTGCTTAGCACACTAAGAGAAATAAGGAAACAGCAGAAAAACACTAAACTTGCCCTTCACTGTGAGCGTGTGCATACATGACATGTCTGCATTTTGCCCTATAATTTTTAAATGGCTTTTGTCCACCTTGATGTAAATTGTACATATTTGTTTCTGTCTAACTGTCTATTTGTTTTGGTAACCTAAAATTGTGCAATGCTGTACCGAAAGTGATTCAAATTAATTAAATGGAGCATACCATGTGTATTAGAAAAATAATTAGGATTATTTAAACTGTATTTCCTATTTATTAATTTTTAACTTTATGCACAGAAACTGGAAATATGACATGTTTGTTGTGTTCTTTATTTTTCTTTGTTGTTGTCCAAAGGTGAGTGAGATTAACACTTTTGCACCCCCTAAGTTGAGGTGAAACCAGATATTTACATGCATCGAATAAAAAGACTTGTACACATTGTTTTCTTGCTGTGTCAAGCTAAATCTGACACATATTTTCATGCTTTAGGTCAGTTAGAATTTGCAAAATGTGTGTAGTGAGAACATATATTTATTATTATTATTATTATTATTATTATTATTATTATTATTTATTTATTTATTTATTTATTTATTTATTTTAAACTTCCTCTGAATTCAGGGACCCAAGTCATTAATTTTAAAATGGATGACTTGGGTTAAACGTTTTGGGCTTCCTTCCACAAATGTTTGGTTAACTGACACATTTGAGTTAATTGGAGTCACACCTGTAGATGTATTTTAAGGCCACACCTTAAACATACTGCTTTCCTTTTTGACACAGTCAAAAGAAATCAGCAGCTGCATAATTCTGCTTCATGCTAGAGAACAAGTTACCAATTCTCGAAGGCACCATGTCCATCTTTTCAAACAATTATATGCAAGTATAAATGTGATGGGTTCTGTGTCTCAGAGATGAATGGATTGTGGCCCAAAATGTGCAGCTTGACCCCAGAAAGCCAGAGCAAAGGCTAAAGAACTTGTGAAGATGTTGGATGAAGCTGGTAAGAGAGTTTCATTTTCCACAGTGAAACAAGTCCTGTATCTGCATGGGCTGAAAGGTCTTTCAGTGAAGAAGAAGCCACTACTTACTTCACAAAGTGAGAAAAAATATTTTTGTGACTTTTTGTTTAGTGTGTGTAAATATCCAGATTCAACTGTATACCTTTTTGACATTGTTAAGTACCAAATATATTCATTTCTAAGCAAACCAGCCAACAAGGGATTGGCTTAAGCTAGATTTGCCAGAACATCTGCTCGTGTTTACCCACATGTAATAAATTCACAGGGGATAGCTTACTGAAGTGCACAGCTTGGCTTAGCATGCATCACCATATTTTTTTCTTTTTCATTTTTTATTTGTGTTTGCTTATTTTTTTTATCTAGCTTACTATATTGTTATCAATATGGAGTTTTTTCATCCTTGTCCAGCATTGGGAGGGAAGAAAGGGGTAAAGGGTGTGGGGTTGTTTTAGTGGATCAGATGTCATAAGAGATTTTATAACTCATGTTGTTGATGAAATTCTCATAGAAAAACTACTGAAGTGTGAGATTTTTGAATGTCTATTCTTTGTACTAGGAACTTTATGCGTAATAAGTTTTACAGTGCAAATAAATATTAGCACACAACACAATGTTTTCAACAATTCTTTCAGGATTCAAATTAAATATCTCAATGTTGAATCGATGTAAAGATGAGTAATTTAATTGATAAATATTTAACTGTTTTTGGAAGGTTGGAAGGACAATTTGGATACTAGCTTACTTAAAAAAACTGAATTATTTATACAAAGTAGTTTGGGATTTTTGTCATTCTTTACAGAATCTTTGCAGTAAGATGTTGAAGGTTTTGGAACATTGCATATTCTTTTAGAACAATGATATTTATTTTTTAAGTTAAAAATGTATATAAAAATAATTAGTGATAACTTGAAGAGTCTTAGTGTACACATTGTCCCTTTAAATTTAGACTGACAGCTTCCATACATACCATTTTATGCAAATAATTTCTACAATGAGAGAACAGAGATATGTTCAAAAGATCATAATGGATTGAATTATAATACCAAATCCTTCACATTTAGCTGCCAAAACATATCCAGAGGCGCCTTCAAGAGCTCAGATATTCAATTTCTCTGATTTAATGCTAGAACATTTTAAACATTAAATTAGACTCATGGTCATTAAAGATTTATGCTCTGAAGGTATGTAGCTTAGACACAGTGGGCAGTTAAAAGGCTTAAAGATAGTGGTAATAAAGGACGTGTTGAAAGTGAAAGGCTGTGTAAAGGGAGCTCCATCATTCTGTTTAACCTCCAGTATTGAACAAGTGCATTGTGAAGTTAGATATTAAATATTCATTGTGATACTGTAAATAAGTCAGATGTTGATACGACAGGGGCATGTGTGTGTGTAAGGTAAGTGAGTCAAGCATGGAGAAATCTGAGGATCGTTCCAGTCTAGAAGGTCTTGAGCACATCACTTAGATCACTGATAGACAGCATATGACACACATGAACAGGCACTCCATCCAAACAGGATACCACTCACACTTCATAAGGCAAATAGCACTGCCAGCCATTTAGAATCTAAGAAAGCCGTCCACTGGCATGCATCTGTTCCTGTGTGTATGTATGTTGACGTGTGTGGACGCACGTCAATATACATAGACACACGGCACAGAAATAGTGTGGGTTTGTGTATTTATAAGTGTGTGTGCGTGCGTGTGTATGCATGCGTGCCTGTGTGTAGGTTTACTTGGCCTTTGCCACAGCTCCAGTTTCTTCATCAGCATAAGGTTACCCAGTGTAGACCATGAGAGATAAAGCTTTCTCGCCTAAAGCAGAAGAGCAGCAGAAAGTTGCAGGAGGAGTAGAGCTCACAGAAAATGTTTGTATCTTTCTTTAGCTGTAGAAATTTTCTGCCATATCGCAAAGACCAGATCTGGAGAGCATCTGTTTAAAAGAAGGTAAAATCTGTGCCGCTTATGCACTTCTCTGATTTACAACCTGTTTAAAAGATTTATTATTGGGTTTATTCCGTGAAATGGGAGCTCAAAACAAAAGACATTTTGCAGAAGTCTTGCTGGTTTAACTGGCCTCAGAGAGGTCAGCTTGTACTGGGTTTATATGTGTAAAGTATATTAAGTTTATTCTAGGATAAATTTCAAAAAATTTTAAGCATTTCCATTTTATATTGAATTTTGCTTTTTAGTTGTCCAAATCTTTTTCAAAAGTTGTATTAACTTTGTTTCAGTACAGTGGTTTGAGTCCTGCAAAGCTTTGCATCAATATAATATTTAACTATTTAATAATAGGACTATATAGTCATTGTGAGCACACTGTTTTATATGTAAACAGATGTAAAATTCACACCATTTGTGTTTAATTCTGATATTACTTGTTGAATTCATGACATAATTGGAATAGAGTACCAGAATATTATTGGGTTGGGTTTGACTGAAATTGGATTTTAAACTAGATCGTTTGGCATTGGGATTAGTTTATTTGCATTTTTTAAAAATAAATAGGATTGTATGTAACTGGATCTGAATCTGAGGGTTTGATTTTCCTTTTAATCTTTTCCAGCAGAATTGAAAAGGCAGGCAATACAAATACATTTTCAAAGATGTTCCACTGCAAAAGATGAAATGCTATTTGATTTTCTAGAACTGAGCAAACATGTTTGTTAATCATGAATATACTGGAATATTAAATCAAAGTATTTGTGTCAAGAGACTGGTTGATTTATATCCTGTGATAGTAATTTTTGTGCTTCCTTCATGTGACATTCATTATATATTTCCTTCCTTGTGATAAATAATTCCTCTTTCCTTGCCAGAGGTTCTTTCTCATCATCCCATCTATCCATCCACCCACATCACAGCTCCCATTTTGTCTCATTGTCACTTTCCCTTTTTTGCAGCACAGTTCTCTTCCCATCCGGTCCTTCCACCCACATTTATCTTCCCAACAATTTCCATGTCATTCTCCTCATTCACTTGCTTTTTGTCTATTTCTTGCAGAGCAGGGCTGGAATCAGCATTGCTGGTTTTAGGTGTTGATTCATCTCTGAAGACCTTAATTAAACATCTGCAGACATTTCAGTCTGCAGACATATTTAGTCACTTATGTATTTCCAGGGACATTGTGTCATTTCATTACACAATCAAATTCAGTATTCCTATTGTATGCCTTTTTTAGACCAGTTAAATGGTCTGCAATCAAGGGTAGTTAAGTGTAATCACAAATGACAAAGGTTTCCAGTATCATGGCCTCTGGAAATTACATGGCATTGTGCAGTTTAAATGTCTTGTCTGAAAGAAGGGAGACCCATGCTATTACTTTACCCCAATTAATTATGCATTAATTTATGCAAAGCCATGGTTACCTTGCACTACCCTGTCCTTGTGTAGGTTGTAGTGAGGGCACTGCAAAGGGTACGCCTGTGCACCCTTTCAGGTGCACAGGTGTGCACTACTACAACCTTATACAATGAAAAATAATTATCAAATATTTGTCTGATTATTTACTGATTTTTACATTACAAGATTTAAAATCTTTGACCTGATGAAAACTTCAAATAAACACTTGCATGGCATGAAAATATGTGTATTTCTTCAGTTCAGAAATTTTAAAACATCTCTTAAGATTTATCAAAATTATTTTTCATCCATTGTCTTTATCCCTTTATCCTTGCAGTTTCACAGAGGCTCTGGTGCCTATATCTACAGTAGTCATTGAACATGAGGCAGGGTAACACACACACATAGGAAAAGTAATCATTCATACATTCACACACTTTCACAAGACAGCTTTGAGAGTCTGATTATCATAATATGTTGGTTTATGGACTTTAGGAGGAAACCACATGCAACAGTGCTAATAACTGCAACATTCAGGTCAACAGGTCAATAATTGATACTTCAAGAGGCTGTAGAAACATATTAAAGTTATGCCTTTGAGGTTGACTTCTTTCTTTGCTACTGCTTCTTCTATTATGCCATTTCCAAAAAGAAGACAATCTTCTATGAAACAATCAAACATAAAATAATCCATTTTTAGATATGGTAATATTCTTACTTTAAGAAAGGTAATGTATAAAAAGTGTCTGACCACTGATCAAAACTGACAAATTCTCTTTACTCTGTCTTTTCTTTTATAGGTGTTGAAGGAAAGCTAAGAACAGCAATGGCTTCCTGTTTGTCCTATGAGTCTTCCTAAAGACTCAGCTCTGGTGCACTGATGCTGCTACATATTTCGAAGACTGAGCTATCCCTCTGTTACTCAGAGTGTGAGATTCTCTTATCCTGGTAGTTTTAAGGCATTGCACTGGCTGAACCCCAGCCATGGAGGTGGCCCTGGTTGACTTTGAGAGTCTGGAGGACATTAGTGGCACCCTTGAGGATGAGATTGACACATATGCTGATGAGACAACAGCTCTCACAGTGGATGTTCCTCCAGAGCAAAACAGCTCTGACATCAATAACCGTCTACGACCCCATCAACTCTCCTCCACCCCTTCACATTACAACCCGATGCCCTCCTACATTTGGGAATCCACCTCATCTTCACCCATTCCACCAATGCAAACACTGGAAGTACCTCACTCACCAGTCATGCCATCACCAAGCAGAAAAGGTCGCAGTAGTTGTGCCAGCATTCTCTCCAACTGGAAGCTGCTGTTAAACAGCGAAGGCATGAAGGAAAGTGAAACAATTTTCAGTCGGCTCACGAAGGAGTGCTGTGAGGATCTGTTTGCAGATAAAAGAGGGTTGGATGATGGAGACCAGAAAGTCATCATCAACATAGCTGGTCTTCGCTTTGAAACACAGCTCAAAACACTGGACCAGTTCCCCGAGACACTTCTCGGAGACCCCTTTAAGAGGATGGAGTACTTTGATCCAATGAGGAACGAATACTTCTTCGATCGGAATCGACCAAGTTTTGATGGGATCTTGTATTACTATCAGTCTGGCGGCAAAATTAGAAGACCAGCTAATGTTCCCCTTGATGTGTTTGCTGATGAAATTGTATTCTATGAGCTTGGACAAGAAGCTATGGAACAGTTCAGAGAAGATGAAGGATTCATAAAAGATGTTGACATACCTCTCCCTAAAAATGAAATCTACAGGCAATTTTGGCTCCTGTTTGAATACCCAGAGAGCTCCAATGCGGCACGGGGTGTTGCGCTAGTTTCTGTCTTGGTCATTGTTATATCTATCATCATATTCTGCATGGAGACACTGCCAGAGTTCAGAGATGACACTGAACTCTTTGCTCCACGTGTGGTTCAACATGTCAACCAGTCCAAAGTATCCTACTCTGGCTCTTTAGTTGGTACAAAGCTCAAAACATTATCCGATCCTTTCTTTTTTATTGAAACTGCCTGCATAGCTTGGTTTGCCTTTGAGTTGATTGTTCGGTTTGTGGTGTGCCCGAGCAAAAGTGAGTTTTTTCACAACCTCATGAACATGATAGACATTATATCCATTATCCCCTATTTTGTAACTTTGATCACAGAACTGGCCACAACCCCTCAGGAGAGCTCAGGACAGAACATGTCCTTGGCCATTTTGCGTATCATCCGCTTGGTCAGAGTCTTCCGTATTTTCAAGCTGTCACGTCACTCAAAGGGACTGCAGATCCTGGGACAAACTCTAAAAGCAAGCATGCGGGAGCTTGGTTTGCTCATCTTCTTTCTTTTCATTGGAGTTATTCTTTTCTCCAGTGCTATCTACTTTGCTGAAGTAGATGACCCTGACACACAGTTTGTCAGCATTCCTGATGGGTTCTGGTGGGCTGTGGTGACCATGACAACTGTAGGTTATGGAGACATGTGTCCTATCACACTTGGGGGAAAAGTGGTGGGCACACTGTGTGCAATAGCTGGTGTGTTGACAATTGCTTTGCCTGTTCCCGTCATTGTCTCCAACTTCAACTACTTCTACCACAGAGAGACAGAAGCAGAGGACAAGGTTCCCATGACAGAGGCTCTCGAGCAAGCCATAAAGGCGGAAGAAAGTACCAAACAGGGTAGCAATCCTTCAGTTAATAAGGTCAATGGTATCTGACAGAGGAAAAGGAGAAAAACTGCTGACTAAGAAAGAACTTTTGAATCAAGCAGTAAAAATAGTGGGGAATATAAAAGGAATTAAATTTTAGTGAAAATGAATCCAAAGAATGAACTTAAGATTGAATAAAGTTATTCTTTTGGTGAAAAAAAAGTTTTATAGCAACAAACAGGGTGTACCAGACTTACCTCTTGTATTTATTTATTTTTGTATAAAAATGGCACTTTGTGGATTTATCTGAAAATTCACCGTTATTGTTTAAGATTTTTTGTCATTCTTCACTATTTTACATTAACTTCACTGTTTGTTGTAGCTTTCGATATGTAAATCTTTCATTGCTATCACTCAAGATGCAAATTAAGTGTTAAACAGTTTAATTTTTCACATTGTTTTTTTCATAACTTTGCCATTTGTTCTCATAATCTTAGCTTATTTTGGTTAGAAGACATTTAAGCATATATCTTTATTTACAATGCGATTTTCAGACATTTAATGTCAAATGTAGCTAAAGGTGAAGATCATAACAATGACCACAGATTAAATGTATATAATGCTCTGCAAAAGTATTTATATTCTTTGAACTTTTACAGATTTGGTAATGTTACAACTACAGGCCTCAGTATAGTTTATTAAAACCCTATAGGGTGGATTAAAACAAACTAATGCAGAATTGTGAAGAAGTAGTATGGCAAGACTTTAAACCCACCACTGTCATCCAACTCACCCAACAGACCACACAAGGAGATCATTAATTAAAGCAGCAGAAAGAAGCCCATGATAACACTGGGGAAACCTCAAAAAGTCCACAGTTCAGGTCAGTTGATAGGTCGACTCTTCTGTCATCCTCTCTAAGAATCTGATCCTCATGGAAGAGTAGCTGGAAGAAAGCCATTATTGACTCCATTAGGAGTCCCGCTTGCAAGATGCCAAAAGCCATATTGGAAACACATCAAACAACCTGTATTGGCCAGGTTAGAATAAAATGTATCTTTTTGACCAACATGCAAAAATTACACCACTATATTTCAATTGCAGTGTTGGCAGCATCATGCTGTAGACATGCTTTTCTACGCAGTATCAGGAAAGGTGGTAAGAGATTATTGAATAATGGATGGAGGTAAGTACAGGCAATTCTTGATAAAAATCAACAGAACACTTGGAGGTTAATCATCCAGGAGGACAGTGAGCTTAAAACATAGGTACTATGTAATAGAAGGGGTTGAATCAAAACCCAAGTCTATATTTGTTTGTTAACGTGTAGCAAGAGTTGAAGAATTACTGTTTCCAGTCCCACCCCCCCCCAAAAAACCCTCTGAAAAACCATTATGAATGAACAGCCTTTTAATAAAATTTTACTGCAAAATCCTCGCTTCTATAAACTGACCAAAGATATCAAGATCTCTGGGGGAAATTTTGGTGTATTATTTTGGTTTGGAAACATTAATTGCGCAGCCATCACTAAAATGTTGCTAAGGATAAACTTATTCTGAATGGGAGTACGGTCAGGTCTTACCTAATACAACCAAAGTTTTAAAATAATACTTAATAAATAAAGCTGACACAGAGTTTCTTTCATTTTGTTTGTAAATAATGTTTTCATTTTAGTGCTGCTCTGTTTGTTTACTTAAAATATTGTTTTTCTAACAATTTCTCACTTACTTTGAGATAAAAAAAAACTATCTACGTATAGTTTAACTTACTCCAGATTATGGATTACAATGAGTGCCTTACAATGTATAATGTTAGTGTGCTGCTGAATTTGCCATACATAATGATACCTAAAAGCATTCATCTTCATTGTTTTCCATTTCAGGTTGCTTGTTAAAAAGAAACATTTTGGCATTTTTTGTTTGTAAATTCAAAACAGTATTTCATAACTAAGTTATTCCTTGTTACCTTTAAGATATTTAAGACATTTGAAGTATAGCTAACTAATGAGAAAATAGGACTTATTTGTTAATATAAATATATTAGCTGATTGAATAATTTATGCATAAGTAATTTCTCTTTGTTCATAGATGACACATAACAAAAAGCACAATGATCCATTGCAATAACCATCCTATTTGAAACAAATTGCAAATTTACTGCAATAAATGTATTGAGCCAGAAAAGGTATCTGATTGAAAAGCAATGCTGAATAAAAATTTGCTTGGTTGTTCATTTGAACCTTGA
>CAEGAF010159253.1:0-27421 GCA_903067075.1 Micropoecilia bifurca
TGCCCACTCATAACAAAATTTTGAATATTACACCAGATCAATAAAAATATTTCAGCATTATGAACATTATGTTTACTACCTGATTAAATATTTCAAAAAGCACCTTTAACGAGCAACTCTTGGAACACAATCTAATTGATTGAACATGAGTTTTCTTTTTTATTGAGTTGCTGAACTAACTTTTTATGCTGTTTCCTGAGATTGACCTATTAAACACATTTATGTTGGACTGACATAAAAGGAGACACACAGATGTTGTTTCTCAGAAGCCAGTGGTTTTAAAGCACTAAAAAAAAAGGAAAGTCCAAAACAGAGTTGGCCTTTTCCTCTTTCTGTCCTTCGTCTCATCCCTTCCCCCTTCGCATACCTAAAGCCATGCCACGTCTACCACACATAACCAGCCAACCTGCACTTGTCACAGACAAAATGGATCTCTTTCTTTTTATACGAGACCCCTGTGAGTCCTGCCAGAGTCCTCGCAGCCACCTCATTTCTCTCTGCCCCGCTCCATCCTCCTCTCCACTCAACCACTTCGCTCCTGCTGCTGAGAGACGTTGTGTTTCTGCTCTAATGAAGACCTTGGGAGGGAAGGCCATTTCACACTTGATTCCCTCAAACACCCTTGATATGTTTCAGGGGTTGGGAAATGGGACAGGGGCTGGTGCTGTTTGGTGTTTGGCTTCATCTCCTGTTGTGGTCGAAGTGAAAGTGTAGAGTTGGACTAAAGTGGCGTAATGGCAGAGAGCCTTTTCGTGAGGAAAAGGGAAAGGTAAAAGATTAACATCCGTAAATAATCAAGTTTCATAACTTACCCGAGGCAAGTAATTGAAAACTAAAGCCGTTCGTTTGTCGCTATTATTGCTGTGCCTCAAGATTATTCTGAAGTTTTGTTTAAGGTTTCAACCATTCTTCCCTTTCCCTTTTATAGGAAGTCGAACTTTGTCGTCTGAGCTGTCATGAAAAACTAGGCCTCACTCTGTGCTATCGAACGGACGAAGAGGAGGATGTGGCCATCTATGTCAGTGAGGTTAGTACATGATTTACGGACATTTAAAGGCGATCATTAGTGCGAGTGTAAACGACATCTATTTAATAGCTCCATTTGAATTACTGCAAAATAGCTGAAAACATTGTGCATGAATTAGATCAATAAATGTCCGAGACACAAAAAGGCTTTGGTAAATATACCAGAGGAGCGAAACCCCAGCTGGTGGTTAACAAAACAATCACCTGAGACTGCGAAACCAGAAAAACAAATCCGTGCCCTGCCTGGTTTGATTACAAGAAAACCTGCAACTCAATGCCACACACATGGATCCTGGAATGAACAAATGAAACTGTTCAAGGTTAATAACACTCTGAGAGCTTTTGTTGCAAACTCCACGAGGCTGTGGAAACCATCCTCAATGCCAACTTCAAGCCAGCTGCACAACGCTCAATCAAACATGACATGTACCAAAGAGCTGCTCTGTGCCCCTCTGCTGTTCTGCATAAGCATGAATGAACCACAAACTAATCAGCAAGACCAGCTACAGATACCAACTCAGAAACGAGGTCACCGTCATTTGCCTCCACTACATGGACAACTTCAAGGTGATCTACAGCAGGGACACTGAAATTTCATTCGGATTGGACAAATGTAGGTGGGTGTTCTCAAAGTGATGGAAGGTAATCCACACAGAGGAAATTACTCTCTCAGATGTTGAGGAGCGATATAAGTACCTTGGAATATCACAAGCAAAGCAGCTGTAGCCGAATACCTGCAACGAAGAAGGCATGTTCTGAGGAGTCAGCTCACAGCTCAGATATCATGCTGTGGTAATAAGTTGGCCAAAGGAGGAAAGTCCAACCACAGGTATTAAAATACCAAACTCGCCATCTATTCCCCCCAAAATCTGCTTAATCACAGGCTTTACATTAAAGGAGGAGGACCAGTGAGCATCAGACTCACTGGTCCAAGATAAAACTTCCACGTTGAAAAAATAAGTCAGGAAGATGTGAATATCTCTGACAATGAAAACTGGAAAAGAAGAAATTGGAGTTTTCTTTACAGGTAGAAAAACCCTCCATAGTACAGGTGTCAAACTCCATGAAGGCCGGTGTCCTGAAACCTGGAAATGTATATCTGTGTCAACACGGCAGAAGCACATAATCGTTAGCGAGTGCTCAAGGAGATAATTGATAATTGATTGAAAGGTGTTGTATTTGGGAAGCACCCAAAAGTTCTGCAGGACACCAGCCTTCAAAAACTGGAGTTTGGCAGTTTTTTGAGGCCTGGCTCTAAAGGAAAAACCACAGAGAAATGGCTCAAATGTCTGAAATGACCTGAACATGCCTGAAAGACAGCACTGAAACACTAATCCTAGCAGCACAGGGGCAGACCTTGAGTACCTTAGCATTGAGGCATCAAGATATCTGGTGCAAGCTGTGTAAAGAGATCCCAGATACAACTTAGCATCTCACAGCAGGACATTAGGAAAGCAATGCATGTGGAATATGAACTGGAGACCTCTGAGTCAAAGTGGGAATCACCTCCCAAGGTGGTAGAAAATGATAGAGCTGAGCAACCGGATCCATCCATCCATTGTAATTCCTGCAGAGTTGTGAAGGATTAGTGCCTATCTTCAGGGGTAAACAGGTGAGAAGTGAGGTCATACTATAGACGCGTCATCTTTCCCAAAGTAGGTTTTCTTCACATAAAAACATGGTACACACATAAACCCTCTGTCTCCCTTTTGCTGCTTTTCTCCCAAACGCTAAAGTTTTGATTGCTAGCCCTTTGAAAAATGAAAATATTAAACCTCTCGGGGCAAAGGCTCTATGCATATTCCGGGAATATCTCATTTCTTTGAAGTTTCTCATTTACATATTAAACTCTGTTGTAGAAACCAACAATCATCTATCCAGATCAGAGGACCCCGGTGCAATGTTGTGCTTCTCAGCCTGAATCAGATGTGACATTTCATATTCATCCACCAATTTACGATTTACTTTAGTATTCATGTGAGCAAAGCGGGTCTCTTTATTGCTTGCGGTATTTCAAAATTGAACTCTCATCAGACACAAATTACATTACCAAACAGATGATCTAACTTGTGTGATTCTGCTGCCAGCTGCCAAGATGAGATGACCAACAAGCAAAGAAAGGCATATAAAAAAAACCTATAAAAAAATAAACCAAGGGTCTTTTTTTGTAGTTGAGTGTGTTATTCAGCGAACCTCAGAGAAACCGAGAACAAGACGACTCTGATGCACAAAAAAGTGACTTGTTCTCTGTTTTTGTACAACTTTTTTTTCCCAAATACTGTTCACAATTCTCCTCAACTTTCTCCCCGGCTTCATTTGAAGATTTTTCCAACCATGCAAGGTGCTGGCTTTGAGAGCTGAGCTGAATATAAATCTCAACCCGCTTTGGTTTTTGACAGCAATATGTGTGTTTATTTTGTAAAAAAAAAAAAAAAAAAAAAGTAAGATAAGGACAGAGCTGCATTCAGATGAGCTGACTGAATGTGTACAGGATGGTGGAGGATGTTACACAGTCTGATCTTTTATAAGCAAAAGGATAAAAAGGTTTTTCCTTACAGCTTTGTGTTTTTATTGATCAATTACTAGATGATAGCATCAATTATTTTGTCTTTTTTGCAGAGATGACTCTTAACTCCCATCTTCTAGTTAGTGTTCCTTGCTTATATATTCATAACCCTTGCACCTTTCTTTTTTTATGACAACCAGAACATGTAATTTATGTTATTATTAAAAAAGTTCCCAGGTATTTAATATACTTTTCATTTCTGCACTAAATCTTGTTTATTGATCTAATGTGATATTCTTATTTCAAATGTTTTGTTTTGTTCAAGTGTAATCAGAAAATCGCTATATTTAACAGAAACAAAGGCTTGTAAACGAAAGTCTCATCTTTGTGCTGTGTTTCACTTAATGAATTAAGTTACAGAAATGAATTAACCTTTCAATTATTATTATATTTTAACATATACCCAGACCATTTCAGTAAGGTTCTGGATAGTGTCACCCTGCTGGAAGGTGAAGGTCTTCCGATCATCTCTGACCAGCTTCCCAATATTATGTGGTCAGCAATGTGAATTTTAGCTACAGCATTTGACTTTTTATGTTTTTAAAGCCAAAAGTTAGATTTTTGGTCTCATTTGGCTGTAGCAGCTTCTTTTACGTATTTGTTGTGCAGCCCATGTGGTAAACTAAAAAGAGCTTTGGTAGCTTTCTTGCAGCAAAGGTTTTCTTTTTGTCGCTCCATACAGGTCATGTTTATGGAGTATCTAGCTGATAGCTGTGCTCATGATTCCGTTTGTTCACTAATGTTCTGTAACAAACCTAAAGGGTCTTGACCACACAGCTGAATTTAAACTGGGATTAAAGTGTTGATGCTACTATTTAGTCTTATCAATAGCGCCACCTTCCTCTGCTAGCCACCGACATCTGCGAATAACAAAAAAATTCAGATTTTTTAAAAAAAATTTCCCCAAAACATCCAATAATATCTGAAGAAGCCAGTCATACAAAAACCGTTGCAAGGCGCCCTGCCTCCTTTCTGTTCCAGTCTTTCAGCGATTCCTTTCTGAGAACGTTGCTTCCTCCGTGTGGGAGGGAACTATCATGAAGATGGAGTATCTTACTTCCACAGCCGCCTTGGAGTTGCAGTCTGATTGGAGGAAGTGGAAACAAATTGCCTCAAATAGCTGTTTATAGGGTGAGAGAAGAGTTTCCTGCCCCCTTGTTGGCAACCATAATTTCCGAGAAGAGCAAGCACATTGTGTTGCTGCAGTGAGCCTAAACACCATCTTCAAAGATGCATCCCTTTGAAGATGCTTCTAGGGAGAGGAAAAAAAAAACAACAAAAAAGTCACTGCTGACAACTCCAGTGGTAAATAATTACCACTGGTAAATCTATTGATTTTTTTGAAATCAATAGATTTCAAAAAAAGATCGGAAACCTGATCCAAGACCATTGGTTAGGTCTGACGCCTCCCCTAAACTCTACGAAACAAATCTGCAGACTAGAAAGTTACAAAAAATATCCTCTTTGTTTCTCCAGAACATTCTGTCTAAACTCTTTTGTTTGTTTGTTTGATGTGCAGGTCAGTCCCAACAGCATTGCCGCCAGAGACGGCCGGATCCGAGAAGGGGATCGAATCTTACAGGTGCAGCATTTGGCTCTTGTCACCAACCTTCTCCACACCAGTCCATCTCTGGCTTAACAAAAAAAAGATTCTTGTGTTGTCTTGTTTTACTGAACCGGCGTCTTCCAGCAAGAGAGCACATTTATTTTTAATGGCAGCACATTATAGTGGGAACTTGCCCCCGCTGTGACTGTTAAGGGGGAAGAAATGCCCCCCTGGCTGTTTTAGTTACCGACTCAGCAGCAAGGGTTTTTAAGGGTTCTGCTTCAGGACGGCGCTGTGTTGCAGCTCGTTGCCTCCTGTGTGATGGCTCAGGGGCTGTGACTGCCATTAGCCTCTAACTTCATCTTCAGTGCTGAGAGCAGAGAGCATCACCGGCAGCATTTGTCAGGCCTTGTGGTGAAGAAAAGCTGCTCTCTGCGACCATTACAGAAGGGACTGATTGCATCATTGTTTAATTGTTAGGGGTTCATTAAGGATTTCAGTTTTACTTTTCTCGTTTGTCATAAGAGGAACTAGAGGAAATAAGAATAAGAGGATCCTAAGGGGAAAATTAGAAACCTTTTAGGTGTTCTGATAATTGCATGTTTGTGTTTTTCAACAGATACAGTTACATTGTGCTTTAATTACCCTCTGATTCTTGCATCTGACTACGCAGATATTCGTCTGCCTTAATTAATGCGTCCAGGCTCTCTGACTGCCCACATAACTTGCTAAACACAACATTTAGTTTATGGCAGCACTTTAAATCTATTCAGGCTTTGTGCTCTGCTGCGTCTTCAGGGCGAGTTGCGGTTCAGTTCTGTTGATGCGTTCAGTGTTGTCATGAAATGACTTCGCTTTCAACCTCCGTGTGTTCATTGGAAATAATTTGAAGAGGGGCACAAAATACACCTCTGGTTTTCCCACTACGATGCAAACTCTCTTTAAAATTGTTTAAATAATTCAGGCTACACCAGATTATTCAATAGGAAAAATATACGAGCCGTATATTCTGGTGAAATGTAAAGTTTTAAAGCAGTGGTGAAGTAACAGCAAGGATCTGAATAATTGATGAACAGGAACTTTCCAGGATAAAGTCAAATTCAAACACACTATTAAGATTAATACATTTGAATCATTTTATTGGATCAGGTGTAAATTATGAAAACATCACACAACACAATATACAGCTATTGGAAAAATTAAGAGGCCACTGCACTGACAACCTCATGGTTATTCCACCAAATATTGTTTTCTGAACTCGTGTTAACGTTAGTGTTGTTGTTTCTAAATGAATATGAACTTGTTCTCTTTGCTTGAGATCTAAAAGCGTGTGTTCCTCATTTGACCATTTCTCATTTTCTGTGAATAAATGCAAAATTTCCTTTTGGTATTTTGGAGACATGTTGTCAGTAGGTTATAGAATAAAAGAACAAAGTTCATTTTACTCAAACATTCACCTATAAAGAAACTTTTCATTTTAAGTGGTCTCAATTTTTTCCAGAGCTGTATATTGGTACTGTGCTTGTATTCCACTTAAAGGGACAATTCAGATATTTGGAAGTGACATTATGTGATATTATAAGCAATTTGTTTTTAAGGGTATCTCCGAAGTGACTCGTTCATCTGTCCTTTTCAACAGACCCAAGTCTCTTTCTGGTTGACGATGCTTTCATCCAGAACCATTGGTAAAATGATCAGTAATTTTACTATCCTTACAATCTGCTTTCATAATATGTTGATCATTAAACTTCACAAAACTAGCATTGACAGCAATTCTTCAAGTATTTTACACGTATTGTTTCATAATGTGTACAACTCTGCTCCACACAATAGCTGTGCAAGGCTAAAGTGCCTGGTTGTTATTGTAAAGTGTGTAAAATAAGTTCGATAAAGAATAAACATATGGCTGGATTAACACAAAACGATAGACCTTCATTAAAAAATATTGACAACACAAACTACAAAACAGTTTACAGTTTGTTTCGACTTACATAAAATCTCACAGCAGCACATCAATAACAGGTATCAGGAGTTGAACTTAAGCTTTGACTCTGATGGCCATTATTTAAAAATGACTCGATCAATGGTAGGCTCTACGGAGTAAATAGCACAACAGAACACATTTTTAACCAGTATTTAGTCAAGCACCACCAGCAGTGAAAAATGATATATACTCTTTTATGCAAATGCACCTCAGTGTTTTGGAAAACCTCGATGACAAATGAACAGAGGACTGAATTGCACAAAGTATGCGAGAGCTGGATGCATAACCATTACTGAGGCAATTGCCCAGTTGAATCTAGTATGAGTTGTGCTCCTGATTGTAGCCAGGATGAGGCATGTGCATGTGTTTGTGAACGGACCAGTACTCCTGCCCCATTATCGGCTGCTGACAGGACCATTATTCTCAGGGCAAGAAAAGGGGGGAAAAAAATGGAATCCACATGTCAGTGGTCGGCTAATTGTACGGCTGGATTCGTGTGCGCTGCGGAAACTCTGGTGAACGCTACAACTCTGCCATCTAATCCATGATAACATCTTGCTTCCTGGTTTGCATTTTCGAGAAACAGCCAGCATTTACTCTCTCCTCAAGAAGATAACGTCCTTTTTTGGGCAGTTCATTTTTATTTTTATTGGTTTGTGTGTTTGTGGATGTGCATTCTTGCTTGTCTGTTAACCTCGCTCTTGTGGTAATCTTTTTTTTTTTTTTTTGTAATTCCATCTGCAGATAAACGGCAATGATGTGCAAGACAGAGAAGAAGCAATGGCTGCTCTCTCCAGTGATGACTTCAGGAACATCGTACTTCTGGTCGCCCGACCTGAGATGCAGGTTAGACCTACTATGCTTTTATACCCAAGTGACAGCTGACTTAAAGGCAAACGTTTTATGAAATACAACTAGGAGGGTTTTCCATTAGCATTATTTGCTCAGAGCAAGCTTTACCATTCCCGGATGGCCAACCAGCCCCCTCCTCACCTTCCCACCAAGCACACAACTTCTCCTGGTGGAAGCCACCACTGGGACACCTCATCATGTTTTATTTTTATGTAGCGCCACTGTAATTGACTTCCAATGGTAAGCCATAAAAGCTAATGGCATGCTAATGTGGAGTGAGTTCAGGCCCAAGGCCAGGGACAAGTAAGTAGAAGGACTCTGCCGCAGTGCAGATGAGCAGGAAAAACACTCTTAGGCTCTTTGTAATTAAGTGGCTCCTCCAGTAGCAAACGTAGAGTAGTCTGATACGGATACCGTTCGGCTTGGATCAAGCGGCCTGATGGATGACGCAAAGGTAAAGGGTCAAAAACGGTGGTTTTTACGCCCGTCAGACTGTATTGGTGCAGTTGAAAGATCAGCAGTTTTTTGCTAGAAACGGAAGCTAAATCTCAAACACAGCTGCGGTTTCCGATTTTAAACCCACGCAGGGGCATTTTTCAAGAAATCCCATTTGTGCACCCATTTGGAAAATCCAGCTATTTGTTTTAAGGCAGTGTATTGTCACAGGCTTTGGGCCGTGAAAAATCATGCTTTTCGCTTTTTTTTTTTCTGATTCTCTTCATCCACCTCCCCACCAATGTTTCTCCACTGTGTGTTTTCCTTATGCTTTCACCCCCAGCTGGAAGAGGCTTGGCTGGATGATGAGCACAGCGAGTTCCTGGAACAGCTGAAGATGGAAATGTTGGAGGAGCAGCGGAGAGAGGAGATGGAATTAGCTGCCTTACAAGAAGAACAAGAAAAGCAGCAGGTCAGAGGCAACGTATGTGTTGGTCCAACAGTTTGTTTGTGTTTTTTACTTCCTGAAATTAATTTGACACACAAGGGGCTTTACTCTGTTCAATGGAATAAACCACCTCACGAAGGACAGGGATGCAAAGTTACTTTAAAATGATATTGAAGTCTACCTTGCCTTTTTTTTTTTTTTTTTTGCAAGGATGAGTGAAAGCAGGCTTTGTCCCTTGAATGGAAAAAAGAGCTAATTTAAATGAATATTTATGAAGTGGAACTACTGAACCATTTAAATTCCAAACATTAATAATCATAATCTAAAATTCTCTTTTTGTGGGACGAGAGCATTCGTTGAAAATCCATACAAATCAAACTTCAAAGACGTGGCAGAAACGAGACGATCCCCAAAGCATGAGCTGTAAAATAGTATCTCTCTCTCACTCGCTTTCTCACACACACACAACAAACCTGTGTCCGTTGGGAAGGTGTAGGATACATTTAGATTGACTACAAGAGTGAAGAGAGCGATGCAGGTTTATGCTGCCTGATATCTCCCTCCTTTCATAAATCTTTGAAAACAAACATCCTGTATGTTTTAAAACTTAAATACTTTTTATATATAAAACAGTAAAAAAATAGTTGTCATTGTCTTAGTAGATTCATTTTTGTTAAATTCCATATAGATGAACTGATGCTAGCTAGAAGAAAACTGGAATAAAGAAAAGAATAGTAAAATCATTCATAATTAGAATATATTGAACAGATTCCTCCATCAGCAAATTAACTGGTGGCTTCTGATCTCACCAGAACATATTAAGATATCTCATTTCAGAAGGACTGAACCAGTGCATATGAACTATGGGTTCATTTTTGAGCTACGGAAAAAGAAAAAGACAATTTGATCTGTAACAGTAAATGGTGCAAAATCCAAAATTTTTCTCATCAGATTAAGTCAGTGAAGTTTATGATCTGCTAATAGGCTGGATCAAGACTGGGAATGGACTACAGATGATCAGAGGCATTTCTGTATTATCTGCTTCCTGAATAAAGCTAACTAGGAAATACAGTGAAGAAATCTAAACATTAACATGACAGCAAAAGAATTGCATATCTGGCAATATCCTTGTTAAACACCCCACAAGAATATTTTTCATTTAGAGTTAAGCTAATGTTAGCAGGCTTCCTCTTTATTTTGATTTGACTGCTGTGGGATTTTTTTTTCTTACAACTTGCATGTTTTCTGGTGCAGACAAATGTTTTTGTTCTAAATGTCATACAGTTGAAGTAGTAGTGTTTCAGCTGTTCTGAGTGCAGCTTTCTCCTGTCTGTAGTGTGCAGAGTAGGTAACATGCACAGAAACAGATTTCTACCTTTTGTCTCGCTGCACACTTTATCGCAAAAAGATAAAAACAGTCCATATTATATGAGAGAAACCCACATAATGGTGTGCATGAACAACAATGCAGCTTTTAAAGCTAACCAAGTCATGTTTCTATGACCTGAAAGTCATAATTTTTATTTACAGGTAAGTTTGCAGCTAACGTAATCAGAGACGGTGCAAAAGTAACCGATATCTAGACCTGAGATTGTACTTACTAAAATTATTTTTTCTCTATCCGTTTTCAGAGATCCGAAGATGACAAGCCTTCCTGTTCAACATTTTCTTACTCGAGAGACAGCCTGCCAAGTCTGAAAGAGAGAAAGGAAAACTCAGACCACAACGTCTTAGCCCAAATCCAGAGACGCCTGTCCCGCTGCTTACGGGACAGTCAGGACTCCCATTGCACCAGCGGCAGCAAGCGATTGGAGGACAAAGACGACGAGGACAACGATGAGTCGGAGGGAGATCGTTTCCAGCAACTTTTGGAGCTAAAATGTCAGATACGCAACAGCGGCGAGTACGACCTTTTCTACAGCCGCCGCAGTACTATTGAGTGCAGCATGGCGGAACAGAGCGATGTGCAGCACGAGCTGCGTATGCTAAACGAGGAGCTACGCAGTATTGAACTTGAGTGCCAGAACATTATGCAGGCCCATAAGCTGCGCAAGAGTCAGCAATCTCCCTTAATGGGACGTTCTGCACCTTCCATCAAAAGTCAAAGCCCCAAACACGGGGAGTCTGTTAAGGGTAAGCTGGGTGACATTAATGAGAGGATGGAAAAGTCTGACAAGGACAGCTCCAGTGCCTACAACACTGCCGAGAGTTCTCGGAGCACGCCCTTGGCCATGGACCGCTCCCCAGAGCACTCTCTCCAGAGAATGGTCAGCCTCACCAACCAGAGGAACCTCTATGGCGGCTTTGCTACCGGCCACTCGCCAAGCCCGAGCCCCTTACCGCCCTGCAGAACCCCAGTTCTGGGCAAAAGCAGTAGCCCCGACCACAGTAACCCTTCAGAGTCTGATCAGACCCCTCAGGCTGAGGAGGAGGGTAAAGGAAAGTTAAAACAGTGCACTTCCCGGATTCCTTACTTCTCCCCTTCCCACAGTTCCCAGCAGAGGCAGGCCAACATTCCTGCCCATGCCCGCCACTACCAAAGCTACATGCAGCTGATCCAGCAGCGTTCAGCCGTTGAGTACGCTCAGAGCCAGCTCAGCCTGCTTAGTGTCTGCAAAGAGCCTCAGAGGCCCATTAACGAACCCAAGATGGAGTGGAAAGTCAAGATCCGCAGCGACGGCACCCGCTACATCACCAAGAGGCCCGTGAGAGACAAGATCCTGAGGGAGCGGGCCTTGAAGATTAAAGAGGAGCGCAGCGGGGGGATGACGACGGACGATGATGCAATGAGTGAGATGAAGATGGGGAAGTACTGGAGTAAAGAGGAAAGGAAGCAGCACCTGGTCAGGGCAAAAGAACAGAGGAGAAGACGGGAATTCATGCAGCGTAGTCGGCTGGAAAGCTTGAGGGAGAATCCTCAGAGCAGCAGCGAAGGTCGAAAGGAAGTCAGTATTATAGAGCTCAGCCACAAGAAGATGCTGAAGAAACGCAATAAGAAGATTTTGGACAATTGGATGACCATCCAGGAGTTGATGACACACGGCACTAAGGCCCCCGAGGGAGCAAAGGTGCACAATGCCTTCCTCTCAGTCACTACTGTATAGGACAGAGACGGCCTACATTCTACCCCATGTGGTAAAACATACTTGCCTCGTTCAATGCGGCATTTTTAAGTGGACGGTCGGAGGAACACTTTTCACTCTTTGTATCCCAAAAAGCATTTTTAAAGAGTTTATTTGTGGCGTCATGACATTTTTGTGATGTTTTTTCAAAACAAGTTTCTCACACGACCTGGGAAACATGGCGGCATTTTCTAAGAAACTCTTGACAATTATTTTAATACTTCACTCTGAACATGTCTATCTTTTCGATTCTATTTTCATATTTATGTTGAACTATATATCTCACGGTGGTTGTTTGGCAGTAGGTATTTTTCCTTTACCTGTGTTTTCGATGCTGTCTTGGAGTTCACAGATTTTACATGCCTGAGTTCTGGAGCTGAAGCCGATCAGATTCCTCTGTGCTGCTGGCAGGTTTGCTGAAAAGATGTTTCTCGCCCAAGTACAAAACAGAGCAGTAGGTCAAAGGTTTAACTGAGCTACATTAACAGTTTGATTACGAAAGTGCTTTTAAATTATGTTAGCAAATTAAATTAAGTTAGTAACGATCACTTAATTAAAGAGATTCTTAAAAATGGTCTTCTGATGCTGTTTTAGTATTTTTTTTTTTAATTTTGCCCATTAAATTCCAACTACAATTTACGTTGTTTCTATAAGAACTTATTAATATATGTATAGCTACAAATGATTTTCATATGCACAATGCTCTCCACAATTATCAGCACCCCTGGTAAAGCTATACTGAATAATAGATATTTATAATAAATTTGGGTCTAGAGGTTTCAGTGACCTCAAGCTAACAGTCTTTACCGTAGTTCTGTAACTGTGACTTATTTTAAAAATGTTTTACTTTGATGACATCCTAATATAACAAAGGGTCTTCATCAAGTTTTGTTTGTCACAGTTTAAGTTTTAAACTTCTTAAAAAAAATTCTAAAGCTATTGTAGGTAAGCTAAGGCCAGAAGCCATTTTTTATTTCCTGGTTTTTAAAAATTCACACACACCCTCCCTTTCTTGAATGAACATGCTCTCTTATCCTCCCTGTTTTAAGGAGTGATTATTGGAAACTGACCACATGTTATGGATGAACTTTTTGGAAGCTCCTATGAATTAAAAAAACACATAAGTTTAAATTAAAAGAATGAGTCAGTTATTTCACAGGAGTTCAGATGGTGCCAACAATTTCTCAACATAGGATAGGTTTTTGCTGCTGAATGATTGTACTAAAATATAATATTTGGGGTTTGTGTGTGTGTATCAGGTTTTTATGTCCTTATGGGAATCTAGTTCTTTCTACAATGTGGGGTTATGGGGACCGTTGCTCCTTGTGGGGACATTTTCTTGGTCCCCATGAGGGAAATAGTTGTTTTTGGGTTAGTGATTAGGTATGTGATGGTTAGGATTATGGTAAGGGTTAGGCTGTAGAAATTAATGGGAAACAATGTGAAGTCCCCACAAGTGATGAAAACATGACTGTGTGTATAATTATTTTTCTCCAATCTTACTAAATTTGGGTTAAAGATTTTGGTAAGTCTTTACGTGGGGTGCCAGTAACTGTGAAAAGCAACAAATCTTTTAAAACAAACTAGATTTGCACTCAGTTTTAATCTCCTAAAAAAAGAAAAACATGACAAAATTTCATTTTTATCAACCATCATTTTTGCAACAATAGGAATGGTATCTGATCATTTGGGATCTAATGTTTACAAAAAGAACGTTGTTCCTTATTTTACAGTCAAACTCTGTCATTTGTTTATTTTGGTGTCCAATCTGTATCTCCTTTAGCAGAAGGCCATCACATCCCAGAGGACGACGTACAAAAATACCAGGCAGAATTTTCTATTGGAGAAAACCAAAGCACCCTGAGAAAACATCCAGCCAAGCACTTCCAAACTTTTGACTTAGCTTTTTAGGTTTGCAGTAGGTGTAATAGTTTAAAAAAAAACACAAATATGTTCTAAAATTTGACTACTTGTTTTCCTTTTCAAGACTTTTACAAAACAATAAGAATAAAAAATCAATCAAAAGGCTTCAAAGCCGCTATTTCCAGTTTCATACTAATTCAGCTCATTGAAATTCCTCAGAGCTCTAGTTTACATACCTCAACTGAGGAAAGTGCATCAGAAAGCACTGAGGTGATTGAAACTCTATTTCACAAAAGCGTACAGCAGTTACCAAGAGATGAAACACTCTTCATCATGCATATTACATATCAATCTGTAGGGATTGTTTAGTCTCTGGATTCATCTTCTTTTTTTGTTTACTTTGCCAAACAGATGGGTTCTTGCAAAAATATCCCAGCTCCTTCAGGAAAAAAACAAACATCAGCTTTGATCAGGAAAGCACATCAAACACCACCTGAGCAGGACAGCAGAGGAGTTTTCAAAACGGCATCAAATCGTCTTTCGGACTAGATTTGGTTTTCAGTGCGGTTTCTTGTTTATCTTTTTGAAGCTCATTAAAATTCTGAAACTGTGATCAAATAGTGGTTAAAGTACATTTGTTATTTTTTTATCTTTGAAATTTCAAAATGAAACTGACATTTTTACCTTTAAAAAGTAATTTGTTTGTAAGCAGTCATATTCTGGTTTATTTTGTTTTATATATATATTATATAAATACATATTCAAGAACAGATGAACATGACTGTTCCTTTTACATGCTGGGATTTTTTATACATCAATTTAAATCTCTTTTACTCATAGCCTTAAAAACTCTAACCTCAATGATGCATTGGTGGGTTGGTCTTATTTTCCATGCAAACAAGAATCGTTTGTTTATCTCTGTATCTGAGAGGTTTTTTTGTTTGTTTCCCTGCCTTATTTACAATATATCATGTACATTTGGAGTATTTTGTTACTGGATATGTTGAAAGACTTTCTAAAGGTGTTTCTGAATTATGTTTGCAGTCAGGTTTAAGGGGCACATATCATTTTTTGCTTTTTTCAACTATAAATTTTCAAACGTGCTCAGGTTTATAGCTCATGAAATATATACAGTAAATGGTTTCTAGGTCCAAACTTAGAGAGAAGGAAAATAGAAAAATAGTGAAAGAGAAACGCCAAACATAAGGCTGCCAGGAACGGAGCCAAAATTTGCTTAAGAGTTATATGTCTGGAACACTGAATTGGGCATTAATGCATTACACGATGATCCCCAAAGAAAATAGAACTAGTGGTAGAATAAGCTCCAGGTGTAATTAAAATTTGTACGGTGGAAAATTTGTTATTTAGGACGAGATGGTTGGAAGGGATTTTGCCTTAGCACTGGTACTTTGGAGACGTCACAAACTGGCACCCTACCAAAGGATTTAAAAGGTTTATTTGCCAAGTCTAGTCTGCCTGTAATTAGCCACAGTGGTGAATTACCCCCTTTAACAAAAGGTAAATTGAAAAAAACAAAGATTTTGGCAGCCTAGCAATCCTGACAATGTCTGGTCTGGTTTTGACCAACATTATTCTGATCTGTATGAGCTGTGACCATGCAGTGGACTTCAGAAACACGGTGTCAGTGGGGGAAATGGATAATGTCTTGCTTTTCTGCAATTCATCCGACATTAATTTCAAAGACATTTGACATCACTTTCAAGACATCACCTAAATGCTGCAAGTTAATTTTCTCACACCATCACGTCTTGCAGCCCTAAAAATTAAATCAAGCTAATAACTCGTGTGATGACTGGGAAAGAAGGTCAAATACTGATTCATATTCAGCATGTCATTGCTAATGTGGGCTGCTTGAGGAGAAGATCCTCCACCATCGTCCACTTCTCTGGTGCAAAGCTTTTTTGAAGAAAAATATGTGTGCTTATTCTATTTAATTTGTCAGATTGCATCGGTTTCTCTTTAAAGTGATCTCGCTCCGTCATTCCAGACGATGCATGGTCGTCCATATTTGGAAGTGCCTTTCTGTTTTACAGTCGAATCCTAGCAAAGGTTCTTTTTGCCTAGAGAAAACTGTGTCTTTAAATAGTAACTGTTTGGAAAAACAATGGAAAGGCCAATTGGGAGTTATATTTGTTCCACAGATGTTTAGGTTTTCTGGCTCTAAAATGTTATGATATTTGCCCTTTAAACTGGTGTTTGGATGATTGCCACTGAGCAGGACTCAGAACCCTTTAGACACGTGGAAGAGACATTTTCTTTTATTTAATTTTTTTTTATTTTTTTTTATCGAACGTAGTTCAGTATTAAGTGCAGTGCTCATTGAAATGCCTCATTTTGAACTGACGTATTGTAAATTTGAAATTTAAAACTGTACGTTTTGAATTGGTGTCTGATGGAGTAATGCATACGTGACACATTTGTAGCAAGGTGAAATGTGCGATGATGGTGATCTTTGCAAAAGAAATAATAAATTATTGTTTTTTGGTATGACATTGCACTAAAGTGTTTGCTTTTGTTTGTTTAGGCACAGATAAAGGATTAAAAGTTGTCGAGCTGCTGTTGGGAAAAAAAAGAATAATGCAGTTGGAAAACAAAGAACTTGGCAAGAACATCACTATTGGAAAAGAAGTTATTTTTATTCCACATATTTTCTTGGCTCTTGACTCCTGTGAAATGTTTTCCGTTAAGTGGGTGAAAGTGAGCAACCGCAGCTTTCTCCTCTCATCGGCGTCTGTGATGAGACCGAAGGAGGGCGAATGGAGAAGAGAGAGGTGGGGCTGCGCTCAGGGGAAAACCGTGTCGCTCCATCCGAGGTAAAAGGCGCAAAGAACGGCAGGTGAGCCTCTGAGGGGTTGAAGACCAGGGTGGATGAATGGAACGTGGTTCCCTTTTCATTGCTGAAAACACATTCACCTCAGATATCTCTTGGAGTGTCTCACTCAGAATATGTTAAGTTATTAAACAGAAGGAGATTTCAATTAAAATGTCCTTCCACTTGGATGGCTTTGTGTTCATTAAATTACACCAGCCACTTAATCATCAGTATGGCCTTGTTATGTGCAGGGAGGAGGAACTCGGGTCTCTGTATTATCTTTAGTTGTCAGGGTGCTAAACTGAAATTGAACTGACATGATATACCACATATACCGGAGATTGTTTTGTAGACTTCCCGCCCCCCCTAATTAAGTGAGAAGTTCTTGCACTTAAGGACATTGGTAAAATATTAACAAAATCTTATATGAAAGTTTTTTTCTTAGAAGATACCATGAGGGTAAAAGCCCAGAGGCCCGTCTGGAAAAACAGTTTTTTCATTGTGAATGCAAATTCCATTAACGTATTCAGATTTATGTACAATCTCGGATCAGAATGTGTTGATCCAAAACTCGGCACGTTGCCGTTTCATACTAGAGGGTTATCGTTTTTGGGCTTGCTTTTCCATACGGACAAACTCCACACTCCTTCACGGAGTTCGAAAAGAGGCACAAACATTTTTCTTTTTAATCTGATGAAGAGTCACGGCATAAAAAATATAGTAAATATTAGTGATTCAACCTGTCCTAAAAGCAAGTCCCTAGAAAACAATCGGAAGCAGATGAAAACATATTTCATTACTGTAATAATGGTGTTTTACCTCGCCACTACTTTTACATAAGCCACATCAATTGTCTCGTATTCCCCCTTTTGTCTCTTGCCTGGGCATTTAGGGCTTTACGTGGAAGAAATGCCTGCTTTTTACTGCCGATATGAAAAAGAATATCCAGAACAAATCCAGACAATTCAGAACCACTCTCTTTTTTTCTGTGGGTTTTGTTGACACACTAAGACTTTCCTCAGAGTCCAACTGTGATGAAAATGGTCCTTTATAAACCCATGAATAAATTGTTAGTTTGCTTCCTTTTTTTCTGTGTCTATGCAGTGAATATTGCATGGATCTATACAGAGAAAAAAGTCCTGTCACAGCTGCAAACAATGTCCCTTTTTAATCCTGCCCGACTTGCTGTATTTGAGAATCTACTCGGAGTGTAAGTTCAATGTTGATGAGTACTCCTCCCAAATAAATCTGAAACAAGCTGGTCAGAAAGTAGGTCGGGCTGCCATCAGTTGGAGTCACTCAAATTATTTAGCATGTAGTGAATAAACCGAGTGTTTCCATAGAACAGCATGAGTGAAAATAATGTTATCAGGTCATTTCTGTCATGTTTGAATTATGTGGTGAATGTGTGGATTATATATGTGATGTCACCAGGAGGATTCCCTCACAAGAACAGTCCAAAGGGCTTTCATATGTTGGGATTGGATCAGTTTACTTTCACACTTCACTTTTGAAATCAGACCGAATTAGCTGAATAGTGTCATGCAGTCACAATGGCCACTTATTTGGGGCGCCGTCATGAGACGCTGTCCAAAATGAGACAAAGCGAGACGATGTGCTATGTTGTAAATGAGACAAAATGCAGATACAGAAATAGACAGCGGAGAGGGACAGGTTGCAGAGGGACAGGTTGCAGAGGCCACACAGACGCAGAGCGACGATTTAAAGGTTTTCTGATCACATCTACGCCTGCAAATCATGCGTATGTAAGAGGACACTTCCTCTCTTTGGTTTTTGTCAGTTTCTATATCTGCTGTAAGCGAACCGAACCAGGATTCACCTGGCCAAGTGGAGCCTGCAGGAAAACAAACTCTGACCTGTTTGAAGCAGCTGTGGAGTGAAATCACAACACATTGCAAAGCTCTCCCAAAAAACATGTTTCAGCTTGGCTAGGCAGGTATCAGATGTGGAGGAAGGCGAAGCAGCAGCGTTATTTATATTTCTCGTATCTCCCTCTGTCATTCAACTGCAAATTAGATATGCAGTGGTGTGATTAGGGTGTTATTTTCTCTTCAGACTAAACTTAATTTAGATTCATCAGTGCTTCATAATGCCAAAGCAACATGTACGGTGATTTTCTGCACACAATGGCCAATATGTTTCATTCCTGAAACACTGTGTGGCATTTAAAAGCATTGTTGTTCATGCACCATTGCGTTTTACATCGGAGAGTATAGGCTTCTTGTGTTCTTCACCTCCACTTTCTTTCCTCGTCTTTGTTAATTCTCGCAGTTAAGAGACCAACAAATTTAAAAAAGAAGGCACAACAGAAGCTGCATATGTGGTACCGGCTCACACCAGAACTGCTTGTGAGCTAATTAAGTTCATCCAGCAGCTCCTGAAAGATCTGGTCAGGTGTAATTAAAATCGAGCCTGTGACAGCCGTGGTATTTATCAAAGCTACCCAGCAGTTCAAATACCGATGCTGACAGAAATGTCAAGCAGATAGCAGCGACTCGCCTCTTCTTCAGCGCTCCACTAGTCCGAAAAAAAAACACACACACACACACACGCATTTACACACAGCTATTATGAATGTTTACTTTTAACCTTTAGGATTCCCAGAAAAGCAAAAAAAAAACAAAATACAAATACAAATTCTTTCTTGTTGTTGATGCAGGGTGGGCAGAATTTGTTGACATTTAGATCCACTTGACACATGATGGAGCAGGTACTTTTCTGCACTCCTGTTCGCAAATCTCAGAGGCAACCAAATTTGCACCGTGCTGTGCGTCTCTCGACATCACTTTAGAAATTGACTTAAACTTTGATCTCGGATATCATGAGAGCCTTGTTGTGGTAATTGGCCTTATCAAGCTAGATGTAGCAGTGGGTAATGAATGCAGATGGACTGTTATTGATGAGTCAGCTGGTTTAGCAGGCAGAGAGGAGTGGTCAGCATTACTGTGGAAGGAACCTATTTAGTCTCTAAAATACGATCATTTAGAGAAGAAAAAAAACTTGAACTTGATTGCATCATTATAAAAACTCTCCCAGTAGATCAATGAAGAACCCTTACAATTTACAAGTCATATAACACTAAAACCAGACCAGAAAAATGTGGTTAATGATGCAAAGAAGAAATGTACGGAAGAGGATTAGGTCCAAAATTCTGACTTTAAATCTCAGAATTCTGACTTTAAAGTCAGAATTTTTTTTTTCTTTTCGGTGGCCCTAATCCTCTTCTGTAGAAACGAGATAAGTTGCTTGATAACATCCTAAATTTGATCATAAGAATTTAGTTACATCGAGTCTGATGACTGTAGTTTGGTTAGGTATTATAGAAATCTGAATATTACATTAACCCCATTAAAAAAAAGTTTTGAATGACAAATGTCATGTTTTCTGACGTGTCAGAAAAAAACATGGTAATGAAAAAAAATAGTAATACTTTTTAAAAGCTTGTCTGTCCATTTTATGAGTAATGAAAATTTCAAGAAATATAACCAGTCTGAACAGAGACAAACACTGAAAAGTTTTTTTGTAAAATGCACCCAAAGAAAAAGAAAAACTATACCTACTTGTGAGAAATTAGGATTAAATCAGACAAACATAATAATATCAGCTGCACAATGAAAATAATCTAATTACTCAACATTTTGAAGGATTTTTCTCTAGTTTATTCCTGACACATTAAGTGTGTTGAAACTCCTGACTGTTAAAATAAGAGTGAACATCATGGTGAAATAAAAAAACTGAAATATTTCAAACAATTGTTGACTTTTTTTCAATTATTCTGTAACATAACCCAGATTATGGCAAAACGGCCATATTATGTGTTGTTAATATTCTAAACACAAGCAGTGTATCAACGGGAGACGAGTCGGTTTAATACACCCCAACTCCTCCATCATAAAGGAGAACATAAAGCTTACAGTATGAACACGAGTACATGAGTGACAATGAATAGCAATAAATCATACTTACCCCCAGCACCAATGGGAGGAAAAACTGCTGCCCTATTCAATAAATGTTCATTTACTTTCCCCCTGCTCTCTTGTATTACAGTCGGCTGTATACTGAGACTAATGCAATTTATCCAAATCAGAGGCTGGCTGAGTTTGATGGAAACTGGGTCAGACAGTAGTTAGTCATCTATTTTAGCTTGCTAAACAGTGTTAGTGTTTTTATCCACACTGCTGACTGTACAGGCGGTGGATTTATTGGGCTGTGACTACTGGTGAAGGTGCAGTTACACAGAGCTATGCAGTATTTGAAGAGAGTCTCAATTACAAGTCAAATGCCTGTAATTGCTGATTTTGCTGCACCTTTTTCAAACACCTTTTTCTTTTTCTTTTTTTTACTAATAAAAAGCTGAAATTGCTGCATATAACCTTCCCAAGAAGGACAGGAGGTTAGCGTGGTTAATATTTAAAGTAGAAATAACAATTTCCAGTACCTTTTTGAAACAGAACCTGTAAAATAAATAAGATCATGTTCTGAGGAGTTGTCAAAGTGAATTCCATATTGGTTATTCAAGGTGACATGGTATCGGTAAATCCTGCAAAGCATATTTTTTGCAACAACAAAAAAGAGATATACATTATCGTTTTGCATCACACATTAATTCATCTAGCAGATTTGGCTCTGAAGAGACATCGAGAAAAGTTCAAATTATACCTCAGGGGGCTCAGGGGATTTGTAAAAATTCAGCTGAGCTCAGTGATTGGTCAGAACAGACAGACATGTCTGGAAAACATCGAGATGATTGGTCAGACTTATGGTAAAGTTGAAAGGTAAAAAAATTTAACCCAACAGTTGATTTCAAAGAATGAATTTGCCTTAGTTACGATCGCAACACTGCAACTTCTCATACATTTGTGCGTGTTTGTCATTTCTAGATATGCATAATGCCCAATTTTCAAAAGCATAAACCTAATCAAAGGGAAAAGGGTCAGCCAGCATCCTCATGAAGGCTTTTTTCCAACTCCAGCAATGTTGTGAGCTACACTTTTTTATATATATTTTTTATATATATTTTAAAAGATTTTTACTTACGAAAAGCACCAATAAAAAAAAATATGCGATACGATAGTTTCACAAACTTCCTTGATACCTTTCTGACTCAGAGCCAGCGGCATCAGCTCCATGATGCTATGGCCTCTTAGGCAGAAAATATACTTGCTTTTAATTACACGGTTGCATGCATATTATGGCTGCCTCTCTTATCCTGCATTGGCTTCAGTGTCAGTCGTGCACATCTTGACATTGATGAAACTTAGAGGTGCCCAGCAGAAAGAGGCAGTGTAGGGATACATTAAAAAATCTCAAGCATGCAAAAACAAAGCAACATACTCTCTGATCACACTCATGCTGTGTTTTTTTATTATTATTATAAAGCTTTCACAGTTGATTTCAAGTTCTACCAATTTAGTAGCATCACGCTATTTTAAAAAAAGTTAAACTATCAAACCATCAAGCCATTTACTCCATTATACTTGAAGCCTTAACATACAGTTAGTAAGTTAATCATTTTTTTTGTTTTATGTTGCACAGATTAAAAATATTCACGGAGGCAAACAGTCGTCGATATGGCAGAAAACCCATGAGCCTCAGAGGGAAGAACACAATAATAAAAAAAACGTATTAAAGGAATTTCATATTTAATTCATTTAGTACTAAAACATCGTGCAGAAATTTGGTTTACAGCCAGAAGTGAATATATTATTCATGTATGCGAACAGTTTTAGGGATTGGTTGAGAAGTCTAATCCTCTGTTGTCTCACTCAGGGTTTCATCAGGGCTCTGTGTATTCAGACTCTCTGCAGAGTGTGTTTGTGTGTCGTAATTGGCTGAAATCTCTTATTGTTTTGAAGAAACATTTGGCACATTTCCTCCCTGCACCAAGTGTTCAGTGTGTTTTGTTTCTACCTCAGCCAAGAGCACTGGGGGGATGCATGTCAATATTATGGAACATAATTAGAAATAAAAAAAAACACTGTAGAACTACAATATTTAAGAGGAAAAAAACTATTTTGGGCTTTAATGCATATTGAAAGTGAAAGTACACCTCCTTTATATTCTGAGGTTATCAACATTTTGAATTTTTGTAAAACCTTTCCATCTCAATTTTACTATTCCTTAATATGGCGGTGACAGATGTTAAAAAATATATGTTAATACTGAAATTAGTGATTAAATAACTAATCCTGGGTTCTTAGTAAGGATTAAATTGATAATTGTACATTCAAATATTAGAAGTGCATCCTAAATCTTGCTGCAGTCCTGGTAGCCCTATGTGAGAATTAATTTCTCGTGCAAATATTGAAACTGTCCACAGTTGAGTAGCTGCTGGTTTTATGCTGTTTAATATCTCTGATTAAGATGTTTGTATTCTCCATTTTTGAACCAAAGACTACAGCAGACTAATGCCTGTGGCAAACAATTCAACCTCCCTTATATGCAAATGTCTTCCTTTTGTAACCTTTGTGCATTTTGCTCTCTCTCTCTGAATCCTATTAAAATTCTTGGAAAGTTTTGGTTTTCCTTCTTCACAAGTCACGGGTCAGAGTTCTGCGTCTGAAATAACTTATTATTATTCAGAGTCTGTTTCCACTTTCAGATTCAGAATTAATAAGTACTTGACAAGTCGGTGCATTGGATGGTGTTTACCACTTGTTGCCAAATGTCAGAAGTATATGAGTGCTTCTTTTATGTTTCCTTCATGTCCAAATAAATCCGTGGGGAGGTCTTGAAATAAGAAATCACACTTCACTTAGATTTAGATATTTCCCTCTGTCTCTGATTTTAAATTTTTACTAAAAATAAAAACTAAACAAAAGGCAGAGGGATGGGGTATTGTATTTAAATGTTTCTTTTTTCTTGGAATGGTCAGTATGTGGCAAAGGATCAAGAGCATCTTCTCCAGCTTTATCCTGGACAGCCTTGCTGTTCAGAGTTCAGCTCTTTGCTGCCCCCAGGCTTTGCTACAGGTGACTGATGAAGCCCAATGCAGCTGCTAGGAGGACATCACAGAGTAATGACCTCCCCATTATGCTGACACTGCTGCTTTCCAACACGGACTCAGAATAATCCTCTCTACTGCAATGAAAGACGGAGCTGCAGACATATCTTTGTCTACTTCAAGAATTTTTCTTGTGCTTCTTTTTTTCTTTGTCACACTTGAAGGTTTCAGATCCTCTGACGATGTTCAACATTGGGTAAAACTGATGACTAATGATCAGTAATCATGATTCCCATACTTCATCAGTGGGAAAGTTCAAAAGGCAAAAGACACTGTTGACCAAATGGTGGACAAAGGCGAATCTCGCATTTACTAAATGACATATTGATGATCCATGAAACAGTTGACAAAAACATTCTTGTGACACGATTTGGAAGATGTGCATACTGTTGTGTTGGATTTAAAGGATATATAAATAATAATAATAAAAAACACTGATGTTTGGGCTTTTTTTGCTCCTTCAGGACCTGGAGAATTTGACCAGATTGATGGAACCATGAATGATGTTCTCCAGCAGAAATATTCAAGTTAGGGTTCTAGATAAGTTGAGTTATTTAGCAGCAAAATGAGAAACACCATCGACTCCATCAATCAATGACTAAAAAGAAAGAAGGTTTTGTGGCTGAGTTAATTATTTAAAGAAGTGTGGGCCAAACCTGCCCAACAATGTAGTATAAACTTTAAGGTTGGCACATCCAGTTATAAGGTTTAGAGAACATTTGGGCAGGGGGAGTAAAACAGGAGGAACTTATAAAAGGGGGAAATCCATTTTTTAAGGCATTGCTCAATGAAGTTTGAGGTTTGGTTGAGACAAAATGTGAAAAGGTTCAAAGGGTATGTATGAGCTATTTTACCCCAGTTTCATCCTCCTAAAATTTAGTTATTGTTCAACTATCTCTCTTGTACCTTTAGATCCCGTGAACGCTCCTAATTTCTTTCTGGTGTGAATAGCTACAGTGAGGCCAATATTAAGTTGCGCTGTGCTTGAAAACCGACGGAAAAGAGGAAAACATCAAAGCTTTACAACGTATCACTTCAATCAGCTCTTCTCCTTATGTAACATAGACTCTCTTTTAGCCATTAGTGCATTTACCTTTTGCTGCCATTATGCCGTGCATTTGGTTTTATAACTCCAGCTCTTTTGAAGTTTCATTAGTGGCTTTACAAAAGTATGGAGATTTCATCCCCTAAAAATGGCAGTCTGTTTTTTAAGAAAACGAGAGACGGTGTGCTTGGCGAACAAATTACGCACAGAGGGAAAATAAGAGCAGAGTTGAAAATGCTCCTATCTGCACAGTGCAGTTTTCTTTTTTTAGTATTACGACTGACCTTGAAGATGAACCTTAACCTTACAGTTTATGGCAGTAGGTTAGAATAATCTGTGCAGGCTTTCTGATTTCATAGGGCTCTGTAGACCGTTTGATGACACTGAAGCCTCATGATGAAAACCTACAGCGAAGGAGCAGCCATAGGCTCTGAGTGGCTGCTTTGGTTTCAGATGGTCTTTCATCAAAAGTAAAACTGATGTGACTCCAGCTATGACTGCCAGTGATTCAACAATGCCATGTTCAGATAGTTTTTTAAGATCTCAGCCCAACAACTTATGTAACAATCAACCATGAAATGTTTGAAAAGGTTTGAAGGAAGCTAGAGTTTCTTGTAATCCTGCCAATTATGAGAAATTATCCGAAGTGACCACCATTGACGCTTTTTTAAAGCTTTCTCAAGGCTTTCTCAAGGCTTTTCTTTGGACTTTGATTGAGCTGCTGACCCCATTTCAGAAGAATATTTTTACATTTTTGTTTAGTCACTGCAAAAATAGAACCCAGAGCCCAACGACTAAGTCGGCATTATCTTAACAACTTAGCAACAGCAGAATTTAAAATATGCCCTTTGCTCTGAGTAGCTGGCCAGATTAAACTATTTGACCAACTTTGGTTACTTTTATATTTAAAAATACAGTTGGAAGAAAATACTGTTTATTGGTAACAATAAAGAGCTAGATTGCCACATAAGCCATGTTTGGACCTTGCCGACATTAACAACCATATTTATGTGACTGCGTACATATTACATGTTTGCTTGCTTAAACCACACAGTGCACCATTGGGCTGCAGCCTTGTTAAGGGTTGGCAATGATTTGTCAACTGCCTGCACAGGAAGAGGAAGAACAAAGTAACAAAAGAGAAAGACATTTTTTTTTCAATAAACAACGTTTATAAACTACATCAGTGGATGACAGAGAAGCGTTGTTGAGCTGAAGGGTGAGTGTTGAAAAGCGTGCAAGCTTCTTAAAGGGACAGAGGCCAATTTCAAGGCACAAGGCACGGCTATGATGCAAAGTCAAATTTTCTAATAACTGATGACATAGTCACTTGATTGTGATTTAAAATTTCATTATGTGCCTGGAACATACATAATACCCTGCAAATCTAAGAAACCGCAAATCTAAATGGTATCCTATAACCCATATATGGTACTTTTAAGGAAAGGCAGCACTAAAGGTGCTTCTCTGACATTAAAATGCATTATAGTTACATATTGGCAATAAAAACAATTGGAAGAATGAAAATGATCTGTCCATAGGTTTTATAGCTATAAAATATCTACTTTATGCCCTGTAGAAGATTTTCATAAACCTGCAGATATATAATTTTAAAAGCATTTTTTTTTTTTTAAATTATGAGGAAGTCTGTTTTTGGAGGCACAACTTAATGAAACGATGGGTTTTTTCTGTCTTCAACATGGTGCTGTGGTAGCAGTGTTGAAAAATGATCAGCTACTAACCTGATAACCCAAAACAAATTGTCCTTGGGCGTTGCTGTCATCCACACAGAGACATAAAAATGGGTCAGATCACTACAACACAGCATGCTGTGCAACTCCCTCCACCTTTGCACCAACTACTTTTTTTCCCTCAAAGGGTGAAAATGCCACGGCCCAGAAAGTGTCACTTTGACTAAATGTGAAGCCATGTACGTGCCACAGAGGGCCTGCTGCTAAATACTGCTATTAGTTTTAATTTCTATCCCGGTAGTCTTGTTGATGGTAAAAATAAAAATAAAAATCAGGAAATGGAGCTGTGAAACACTCAGGGGAGAAGACATATAGCAGAAAAATGCACAGATTTCCCTAATAGTGATTATCCCATGCATCACTGTCATCCTGATCGTTATTTTTGAATATCCTATCTGCATTTTGCAGCGGACCGGCAGGAGAAATGTCTCTCCTGTGGATTGGTTCATGGTCTTTATGCAGCGTGCACAGAAATTCATATTTAGCTACTCGTTAGGATGGCGATGATGATGTTTAGCTCGTTGTAAGCTACTGAAACACAGCATGTTTTGAAAGATTTTTGCCGTAATTCTTACCATTAGCGTCGTGTGCTCCTTTTTGATTCGAGAAGAGAGCTGTGTTTTCATAAAATTTAAAAGCTCCTTAGGTGTATCTGGGCTTTGCTGCAGAAGCACCTGGAGAGTTAAGCTCTCAAACTGCAAATACGTCTAATGAAGTAAAAATGTATGAGCATCTGCTGCTGTACTGCAACGTAATCTATTAAAATTTCTTCTGCGGTGCTGTGTCCATTATGTTTTGGGGGGGGGGGGGGGGGGGGAATTAAAAAAAAAAAAAATTAAAAAAAATTTTTTTTTAAATTGCAAAAAAAAAAGACAATTTATAATAAATTTACAAAACCCAAATATAAAAGTTTTGAACTCTATTTA
>CAEGAF010159296.1:0-18814 GCA_903067075.1 Micropoecilia bifurca
ATATATAATATAATAAATATGATAAAACTACTGCTGTGATCCAGCTGTGAAAATAAGCAGAGGTTCTAAACTTAAAAACCAAACAGGCTTGGTGTTGACTTGAGGAACTTCATTCCTCCTGGTGTATGAAGGAGACGCAGCACCGGATGATTATTCCTCCTCCAGCAGTATGAGAACAGAGAAGGGGAATGTGTTGTACTGACTGGTGGGATAAAATGCTTGAGTACTGACTGGTGGAGAAGATCACTGTACTAGAATCAGCTTCCAAGATAACTGGAGAAGCTAATCTGAACACCCAAACAGTAACAACAAGGTTAACAGATGACCTGGAATGCCCTGAGCACCTACCTCTCTCTCTGTCTCTCCTACACACACACACATACACACTGTAGTATGTTGCTCCCCCGTCTTCCTCTCATCCACAGCCATCTGGCTCCAACGTTAACGATAATATGATCACAACGGATTTCATATTGTTATTGGATTATCTAAAGGTCTCTACGAGGTCACCGTATCACATTCGTTTCCTCTTCATTATGTAACACCTTTCAAATCCATACAGCCGAAATGCTAAGGACCTCATGTTCACATTGTCTCATTATCTGCAAAATACCTTAGTATTCATGTAAGCGCCTGTCCAATAAAGAAACGCAAACAATAATGTGCAGTCAGTTCCTATCACAGATTAAAGAAGTTTTGTTTTACATGTGTTTCTAGGGTAAGGTTAGGCTAGGGGACTTCTAATACACCTACCTTCATACCACTGATTAAGATAAAATATAATAAAGCATAATATCTCACTGGGAAGTTAGAGAAATCTAACATTTGCTCAATAGGGAAAAATGGTTTTGTAAAATAATTGCTTTTAGACTTTAGTCTTTTCCAATAACACTTCAGAAGACAGAAGGATCTTCATCCGAGCTCCTTCATTGTAGATCATCTTTGGTTTTCTTTTGCTCTCTTCACTGGATCAGAGGAGTTTCATTACCCTGTAGTCCCAGTGAAGACTTTTCTATCATTATGTTCTCCTTTGCACTGGGGCTGCATAATGACACAGTGTTACCAGGTTTGATTCCCAGCCCAGGGTCTTTCTGCATGGAGTGTGCATGTTCTCCCTGTTCATGTGTGGGTTCTCTCCGGGTACTCCGGCTTCCTCCCACATGACTGTCACTGTCATTGGTCTGTCTAAATTCTCCTTAGGTGTGAGTGTGTACGTGCATGGTTGGACTGGTGACCTGTCCATGGTGCACCTCGCCTCTCACTGGGGGCAGCTGGAGATAGGCACCAGCAACCCTCCTGACCCCAGTGGAATAAAGGTGTAAGAAAAAGGATGGATGGATTTATACACACTCTGCAAGATTCACCAAAACTTCAGTAGGTAAAAGGTCAGATGGACCGTTTCTATGACCTTTATTTTTAAAATCACTTCTCATTGTTACCTGTTCTTTGGTCAGAGTAATTAAGAGTCACTGTGAAGGCAGAAAGATTCACACTGGAAACTCTCAGGGGGAGTGAATGAGTCTGCAGGGGGCTTTCTAATGAGAGAAGTGTCTGAAAAGTGAAGTTTGGTGTCAGATTAACCGTTTTCTCCACACACCACCAACGGAAAATATATGGTGCAATCACAACGCAGTCCAAACTTCCTGCCTGAGCCGCCTTTATCTCATGGAAGGTTGCCAAACACGGTATTGATTCCGGAAAGACATCCGCTGCCGTCCACCTCTTCCTTCCTAAACGACCCGAGTGGAGAGCAAAAAGCCAGCTCAGGAAACACAACCTGCTGATTTAATACTTCACAGCTGAAATTTTGCAATTAATTATTTTCAGCTGCAGACAAATGCTGATTTCAGGAGTTTCTCTTTCGATCACTGTTTACACAGCTAGGTCCACATACTCTTCCTCATGTTGAGAGGAATCTTCGTCATTTCCCCTGGTGAACATGATCCTTAGGTCTACGTCCAAATATGTGCTTGATTATTATTATTTTTCTTTCAAGGGGGCTTCCACTAAAAGATTCAGAAGGATTTGCCAAGTGAAGAATAACAAGCTGCACAGCTGTTTTCAGCCACTCCCTCCTGACTTTTTTCCCAGATAGAGTCACAGATGCCTTGTTTGTGCCAAGGCTTTGTTGGCAGAATTTTTGTGGTTCGCAGATTCTGGGAGCGCCACATCGATTCCATCCGCTCCTGGTGGTTTTTTAGACCTGTCTGAAATAAACCACATCTGACCCCACATGCCACGTCGTGCTGGCCTACATCCATCCCTGCGCTGTCTCTACTCCCACCCTCCCTCCTCTTCTGCCTTCTTAACCGTGGCTATGGGGAGAATGAGTTCATCCTCCGACCACGAGACAATACCTCACCCTTCCTTCTCGGTAGTCCATCTGATTCATAGGCTATAAAGAGTTGGAAAACATCTCATTCCCCCTCTCCTGCACAACAGACTCCAAAACAAACCTCTGGCTCATTTCTGAGTGTGCGTCTGGGAATTAGCAAATGTGGTCTGAGGGTGTTTTGACGGGTTTCAACTTGACCACAGTTGATTCTGGTTATAATGACAATGCTTACACTTTTGACTTGGGGTGAAAATCACAGCAAACATCCGCCATCTTGGATTTCTTTACTATAACATTTCCACTTTTTTTTGGCATTTGCTAATCAGGAAGGTTTCACTTTATATATGGATTCTTTGGTGGGTACAGTCTGCCAAGCCAGCCAGCCAATAAAACATCAAGAAGAGTTGTGCCTTGGTATTTAAACTGCCAAAGCCACATTTTATTTTGAATATGTTTGATCTTCTTCAAAGAAATCAGCTTGTAGGTTAATTTTCTGTGAATAAGTTTGAATTCTAAAGAAAAATCCACAAATAAGCGTTGGTTCACTCTACTTCCATTTTGAGAAAGTTGGTTAACATTACCAAAGAAATAAAACTGAAGGAAATATCTTTGAAAATCCATTCATTGTCTCTATGTGCTTGTCCATGCTGGGTGGCATCGCAGGTGCCTTCTCCAGAGGTCACTGGACAAGAGGCGGGCCACACCCTGGACAGCTCACCAGTCCATTACAGGACAACACAGAGAAAGGCAACCAAGCAATTTACAAATTTAAAGAGACCAATTGACCTAACGGTCATGTTTTGAACAGTGAGAGGAACCTAGAGTACCCAGGGAGAAACATCATCCAGGCCAGGATTCAAACCCAAAATCTACTTGCTACAAGAGAAACATGCTAACAACTGCTCCTCTTGTGCAGCCGCTTGTAAAAATCTACAAAATGCAAAAAAAAAAAAAAAAGATCACTGTCACAATAAAACCCATTAAACATTGACATAAAATTTGAAATCTCTTTTGCTCATCCCTAACATGCATGTTGTGTTTGTGCTGATTGGTGTGTTGTTGAAAACAGAAACTTAGACAACCAGACAACATGCTGTCTGGCTGCTTTGTGATTTTTCTGATAAAAAGCATAAAGTGTTCCTGGCGAGCTCACTGATATGTAGCACGGCTCGTCCGGACCTTCCCTCAGATAAGCAAGCTGATTTGTTGGATGACAAATCGACTGCCTGCCTGAAAAGCTGTGATGAACTGATCTCAGGTCAGACCTGGAGGGAGGTATTCACACTTGAGAAAGTAAAAGAGCTGTGAAAAGAACAGCAGGGGCAGAGTGGATGCAGGCGGAGAGCGAAGAGAAGATGAAAAAGAGAGTGAGGGAGGACAGAGACTGAAAATGCAATCCAGTGTTAGGAGGGGATTTATTTTAAAAATGGACTCTGTGTCCCAGACCTGCCGGGATAAAAGCTAGAGTCACTGCTTTGATGTGAATCGGCACAAAGGGAAGTGACTCTGACTAACTGATCCATTATGTCCCTATTACATCTGTTTTTACTGACTTTTAGAAACAAAGGCAAACTAAGCACATAGTTCACCTAATGTGCTTTTATCCCCCCTAGTGACTGGATCACTTTGACACTTTCATTAGTTACTAAATATTGTTCTGACTTCTAATTTACATTCTGATGCTGTTTTTCATGAAGGAAGTATTAACTGTGACTACAAGCTGCACCAGCCTGGATTACCACAGATTGCCTTTTCAATGGAAAACATGACAAACAGAATTAGATTTGGCCAAATGGTGAAAACAACTTATGTTGTTTCCCAGAGGTCCATATATAAGAAGGATGAAACTCACAAACAATAATGAAAACAACTTTATAATAGCAAAACAAAATCTCTTCTGACCCTGGGACCTTTTTTTGCATGTATTTTATAAACAGAACACCTGAAAGAGGGGATGAACAGCACTGGAGACCGCTCCAAAGGCAGGAAGAGGACAACAGCACCGGGCATACTGGGAAAATGCAACCAGAACCAAACGCTAGCGGCAGGAATGGCACTTGGTCTTTTTATCAACAAAAAAAGAGGAAAAATGGAAAAATTCAACCACTAAAATTTGACTCTTCTCCATTTTTGTTCACGTTTTGTGAAGAAGAAGAAAGTTTGCGCTCAATCTCTTCTTCAGAGGTTCAGAGGTTGTTTCCTTCAGTGGTTCTTGGTGCAGCGCCACCACAGGCAACGTGGCAAACAGGTTTTCCAAAGGGTTTGGTTGAAAGCAAATCACAGCAGCTAAAAATGTGGCAAATGTTGCAATTTTGGTCCTGAATCAAACTGAGTCTTTCCCTCTATCAGGTGGGAAAACACCTGATAGCTTGGTGCGCTCCCGACTGTTGAAGAGTGCGTAAACACTTTTCAGTTTTGTTTTACTCACATGTAGTGTATTTGCCACTGATTCTACTGATTTTATCACAAAATCAGTAGAATTAATGGGGAAGCAGTTTGAAGCAGCACCATGCCATCCAACACATACATGAAAAGAAACCAGATGTGAACTGATACCTGATTTCTATTTGGGTCTTCTTCCAAACACTGTTCCATGAAAGCAGCCGTTCTTCTGATGTGGAACATTATGAACAAACAACAATAGCCCCACCTTTTAGTAACTGATGTTGGGTTTCTTTAGTGGCCTCAGGGAAAGAGAAAAGTGTGTGATTATGAAAGTTGAGACCAGTGTTGTACCCAATTTCCTGCCAAAGGAGAACCTCTTGCTTTTAACCATGTGCCTTTGATCTAATGGAAGCTCAGCCTCTTTTCAGTTTCTACACCTGAAGGGTTTGACACACTGACTCAGGTCATTATATAGGGATAGAAAATATTCCACCACACCCCATGCTGAGTGTCCTCACATTGCCTGCTCTTAAACAAAAAAAATATATTTTTTTTTTAATTCACAAACCGAACACAACATTTTAATTAAATGTATTCCTCAATCTAGCATAGCAGAGGGGAGTTTATTGTTATTAATATATGAAAACTATGTTATATTGACAAATTATACAGACTGTTTTCTACAAACATTCTTGGCATTAACCCAGAATGCCATGCGTTGTAGTCCACTTCCTTCTTTTGGAGCTGCTTCCAGTCAGTTAGGTGTTCACTTATGCATATGCAGGGAACGAATAGCTAGGTTCTCAGGCAGACCGGAGTTTCTTATTTTAATCTTCTTTAGGGTTCGATTACACATTCACATCTCCCCAAACAAATCGGACTTTCTAGACAAACAAATTGTGAGCCCGTTGGATGACTCTCATATGATAATGACCATAGGCATTTCAACCAAAATATAATTTAGGCCAAAAAAAATCACTTTGGGCAAAAAAAAGACTTTCATCATTATTTTAGGGAGATATGACCAGGTTAGGTCACGGGTCATAGAAAGTCACACTTCACCACTGCATTTAATGCTTCCAAGATTATTATAAAAAAGACTAAAAAGACAGAAAAAACTTTGACTATAACATTAGCTATTTGGGTATTATCATTTATTCAGCAATGCTCTGGTACAATCAATGTTTACCCAAAGCTAAATTGAAAAAAATGGTGCTTGTTAGTAAAGAAAATGTCTGATAAAGCAATATGTAGCTCTTATAACTCATACTGTATTTCCTGTACAGTATTGTGAACAGACATCCTGTGAGAACGCCTGCCTGCACAAACACTGCAAGCAGTGGTGTTGTTTTCTAATGTTTTTCATGTTTGTGTTAGTATCATCGCCTCGATACTCAGGTTCCTGTGTGGTTTCAAAGTTGCAGGGGTTAATTTAGGTGATACTCAGCAGTGGAGTCTGTCATAATGCACTTATCAATTATGCAGACCTTGTAATGCATTGCAGCTCTAAGTTGTCTCCACATGTATAATTTATCAAAACTGCATTGCTCCTGCATCATGGAAGCTCGTGTGGGAACGAATGCTCGCGGCATTTAGGAGACAAATATTGCCTCTGCATTTGTGAAAGATTCAGGCAAGTCTATGCTGATGGCCAAAGAAAAGAGACAGAAAGAGAGCTGAACACTTGCTACTATACGTGGAAGCAGATGGAGAAAGACGAGAGAAAGACGGAGTCATTTGGGGACGGCCTTTTCAGTACACGACAGAAGCTGAAGGAGCAGAAGGAAATGAGGAGTGGCAGACAGTGAGCAAGCAGACGAGTATATTAGGAAAAGACTGAGCCGCTACAGGCGGCCTGTGAAAACAGGGCACTGAAAGCCACAGCACGGTTCAGCTCAGGTAACGGCAGCTGTGTTCATCAATATAGCTGATAACAAGACAACAGAGCAGCAGAAACCGCAGCGGAGAGCTGTTTGTCATGGACTCAAAAGAAAACTTGAGTCGTTTCATATCAAAATCTGGTATCGTGTTTACCATCGGGCGGTCTGAAAGAGCTGGTTTCATATGGAAGATGTTGATTTTTTCCCATGCTTGGTGCCCTGAGATTTGTAAATTGTGACTCTGCAGCTGTCTAGTTAAAATCAGTCGATAGTTTTTTTGAGCTCACAACATCATGCCATATCATAAAAAAGGTCATGGGAGCTATTAGCTCTGTTACAAATGTCCACATATCCTGCTAATTTCTGAAAAAAAAAAGCAAAATTTTGCAATTGCAGGTGTAAATAAGAAATCCATGCTTCACGGAGTCAAATTAAAATCACACACAGTTTGTTGAAACATGCTACATCGTCATCCTCCAATAACTTCGTTCTCGTCATCTTCATCGTCTTTTCCACCAGCAGTAACATCCAACTGTTGACCGCAAAAGAAGTGTTTTCGTTGCAGTTTTGTGAAATATACAAATCTGTAAAAACCACCTCATCTGATGCAAAACACTTTTATCAAAAACAAGAGGTTTTTTTTTTTTTTTTCAAAATTGCTGTGTTTCCATTAAGCAAATTAATTTCATAGTTTCAATTTACACAATTTCATTGTCAAAAGAAATGCATTCAGTGTTGCCATTTTGGTAATGGCGACCAAGAAATCATCTCATGCTATTTTTGTTTTCAGAATCTCTATGTGTTGGAGAAATATTTAAATTTTCTGCTTGAAATAACACCTGAAACCAAAAGGACAAAAAAGTTACTTCCCAGCTAAGCAAGGTGTAAATGTGGTTGAATTATTGTCATGTAAAAATCTACTAACAGTTGTACGCCTATTGAGCTCACCAAGTCTAACTTTCAAATACTTTCAGACCAAATTTGTATAGGATACATGGACTAACCCTGCTTTCAATCACTATATTTACAGAAAAACTGGTTTCCTTGAACAAATAGCACATAAAGTCCCATTTTTATTTTATGTTTCAAGGCCAAATTGCCAAATTACAGCAATAACAGGCTGTCAATGATATCCAATTTTCAGAGAAAAAGGTTGGGCCTGCCATCATCTAGAAACTGAAGCATTAATCATGAACATTATTTTTGCTAACATGCTATACCAACACTGTATTTAAAAGGCTGAAAGATTAAGAAAAGAATGTAAGAAAATAATAAGGATCCCATTACTATACTTTGTTGAATCTCCCCGGGTCGAGAGGCCACATATGAAGAAAACTCAGTCATTTTTAGTTATAAAGATTAATTCACTGTCGAGCAGGATACCAAAATCCATCCGTGTAAAATATTTCAAAACAAATACTCCAGTTGGATGTCAGTAAGCCTACTTAGAGTTTTCCTCAAGTCACTGTCCTAGTTAGTCTGGATAAGTTCTCAATTCATTTCTACTGTCTCAAAATGGTTCAACAGCTTCTGTCGTGTACTGAAAATAACTGAGAAAGGGAGAATCCCTTTGTTTTCAATCTTTTTACAATGCTAAAGAAACTGTTTCCTGTCCTTTAAAGCTTACATTATAACACTAATTAAATATAAGTACATTGAAATCTCAACATGCTGTGAGTTTGTTTTGGTGGGTTGATGGGAATGAGAACGTAACTCCAGGATGCAGCTGCAAGAAAGCAGCCAGCTGCTGCATAAACTATTAAAGATGCCGGCATCCTGTTTGTCTGCTTTGGCAACCCAGTTCTCAGATAGACAGACAGACAGACAGCTGTTTGAATCAGCATCCAGCCATAGCTATCTATTAACATGGATGACTGTTATGTCATGTAAGAGTTAAGTCACTTTCTGGGCTTCATCACTGATTCTGTGTGATGGAAAAACAGGCTGTGATGCTAATGGAGCTCCAATGCAGAGGATTCTCAAACATGCTAGGTTGGTGTTGCAATAACACTTAGTGCATTGGCTGCAACCTTGTTAGACTTGATTCTTGTTTTGTGCAAGAATGAAATGAGAAAAACACATATTTTCAAGTCAGAATGAAAGTAGGTTGCATCATTGCGGGTCTTTAGCTTAAGTGTCATTATGACTAAGTGAAAAATAAATCAACCAGAAGATGTTAGTGGGAAGACCAGTCATCTCTACCACCAAATGTTTTTACTCAAGTATTTATCTGGCATGTTAATCAGCTAATGATGCTGCCAGGCACGTCTACAATGAGTTCTTGAAAGTTTTCAAGAAAAATTATGAAATTATGATATTTTGCTGCATTCATTTTGTTTTGCATCAAAGTGGAGATGGTGTGCTTGTGATGATGTGCAGTGTTTGGCGTCCACCAAATATAGCTTCTTGTCCGATGGCCAAAAAGCTCCACACCAAATAACTTTCTTCCTCTTGACAAAGGAGTTTTCCTCTGGCCTTTTGGCAAACTATAGTTGTTCCTCAACAGCGGCTTTCTCAACACTACTCTCCCATAAAGCTTTGACTGGTCTGCAGAGTGTCTACCATCTCAACTGCTGAAGCTTGCAATTCCTTCTGCGTAGTCATGGTAACCTGCTGTCCTCTCTCACTGGTGTCATTCTTCACGGTCTCTTAGTGTGAGAGGACGGGCTGATCTTGGCAGATTTTACGAAAGCGCCATATTCCGTTAATGTCTTGATGATGAATTTCGCAGAACCATTCATCATTGATTATGATGTTCCGTTCCTAAGAGATTTCTTTATATCCAAAAGGTCATTGAAAATAATCCATGAGGATGGATTATTTTCAATGACCTTTTCTCTGATTTTCTCTGAGCGTTCTTTAATCTTCATGCTGTAATGGTAGCCCAGTGAATGGTCCTTCCAATTACAGGTGTCTTTATACTACTATATCTTGAGACACACTCTCTTCACTCATTGTCAAAGTAATAGAACCAATTGGCTAGACCACTGTTGAATTAAGTCACTCACTTTGAAGAGCTAAATATTTATACGGGTACCTATTTTGAGTGGTTTTTTAGAGGGAATTTTAATTATTCTGTAGAAATCAGTTTTCGCTTTCTCCTTATCAAAAAAGCCACATTTTGTTGATTTCTAAAAGCTATAAAAAGGGGTAAAGCATCCAAAGGGGTTAATGCTTTTTATAGATAATGTATGCATCACAGCATCAGGCAACAGGTTTCACAGTAGACCAACTGCTTTGTCATCTGAATTCAGCTGCCACTATAAATTATTCAACCTGTTATGAAATGGAAGAACATTAGCAGGAAAAAGCAGCTTTAAGTCATTTTTGGCTAATGGCTCTGTGGTGTTGCTGAGGTATCCTGACTCCGGTCAGCCACTTCAGCTTTACCTGTAATTTCCCTGTAGTTATTTGGTATTTGAAAGTTTTTCCTTTCCTTTTGTTTTTTTCCCTGTTTTCCACTTTCCGTGGTGAGGTATTGTTCTCTGTGAGCTAAACAAATAGAAAAACAGACACACCAAGTGAAAAAAAGAGAAATGTCAGGAACCCAGCATACGTGTTGTGCTTATTTGATATGTAAATATCCCATGACAGCAGTTTGAAACACTGGCTAAATGTGTTTGTTACAGAACAGTCTAGCAGTGGGGGTGAATGCTACTTGTTTTATTTGAAATGAAAGACTGGCAACTTAAAAGAATGAAAAGAATGCAGTTTAATGTATCATTATTCTCAAGTGATTATTTAGTTTCCTCTAACAGGCTCTCTTACTGTCTGAATTTATTACCAATTACATGAACATTCAAACTGCCTTTTTGCTGTCAAAAATATTCTAAATTGAGTAGAGAATCTTAAAGTTGATGCAACTATTTAGATTTATAGTGATTTTAATTCAACCAAGATGTTTGCTTCTACAACACAAAGTAAAGATGTATCATTTGTGAAAAAATAGCTCTCAACTATAAATTTCATGACACCTTTTTTAATCCTTTAATCATGCAATAGGTTCCACACATTTTCTATCAGATTTAAGTTGGGCCTCTAATTATGATGCTCTAAACATTAAGATTAGTTTCACTCAGGAAACATGTTCCAAAAATTTAAATACTATTTAAATACAAAATCTGCCCAGGGGTATACATTGTTTTGTGTATACATTTAGGTATTTCATATGAAATGGAAATTTTATAAAATTCCTATCATTAGATGGCAGCAAAGTGATTTGAAAATTATCTTTGGTATGTGTGAAATAAGCATCAACAGGGATCAGATATGAAAATGCCAGCCATCTCAGCTGTGATTTGAGAGGATCTTCATATACAAATAGACATAAATAAAACCAACATCTTTTTAACAGCTCTTTGAAAGAAACAGACCTACAAAATGCATTCCCTCAACAAGCAACAAATTCCATCTCTGATACCTTTAGGGAGATTTTCCACTTGTTAGTCAGGTAGACTTGGTTCAATTAGGGACCGAAATTGCAACATTTGTTACATTTTCAGCTGGTGTTGTTAAATGTCATCCTGCATTGTGTCAAGCAAATCAAATTATTTAAGCAACCTGTTCACTTTCTTACCTGTGGTGCTGCTGCACCAAGAACCACTGCAGAGAATCTCAGAAGAAGACACTGACACTTCATGAAATATCAAGAAAAATGGAGTGGCGTCACATTTTAGTGGTTGTAGGATTTCACATTTACCTTTAGCCACAGACCATGAGCCACTAGCTCTAGACTTGCCCATTTGTTATGGTTGTATTTACCCATGATGCCCTATGCTATAGTCTACTTGGCTTTTGGTATTCATATATGATTCAAGAGTTTAATTCAAACAAAACAAGGTCTAGGTTTTTAGAAAGACCAGAGTTAGATTTCTTTCAGAGCTCATTTGCTCATTCACACCTCCCCAAACAAATCACACTTTATAGACAAATGGACTAGAGTTTGATTAAAGCGGACTAAACAGAATGCACCCTTAACAAGAAACAAGTCCAGCAATAAAAACCTTTTTTTCCTCATTTATCTTCTGTTATACCAGATAAAGTGTTTGTACAACGTGTCAAGCTGCTGTGATACACAGAAGAAACAAATAACTTCCCAGAAAGTGAGTGATATTTCTAGTTAAGATACATTTTATGGGGGGTGGAGAAATAATACAGGACTTCCACTGAATCATAATATTCAGTGGAATATAAATTTTGGAGGGAATTCTGGTCAGTCTTGAATCTGGACTGAGATCAACTCTGCAGCTGTTTTCCTCGCCTCCCTCTCTTCTGGGAAAGGGCGAGCGGAATCATCTGCCAGGAGTCAGTGAGTGTGCATGAATAAGTAGCTGTGAGAGAGAATCAGCTGTACAGTAAAAAGGAGGTCACAGAGTTGGTGCAAGTGGACAAGCACTCGGCCCATATGTTTTCTATCTCCGTGTCTGGTGATGTTTGAGTTTGGATCAGCTGTACATGGGGCATGGAGGCCTGGGTGAGGGAGAGAGGGACAGCAAAACTGGGTTAATACCCAGACAAGACGACAAAACAGAGCCACTGCCTTGGAGATGCGGCGCTTTCCTGGAAAGAATGTGACCTGAGGCAAACACCGTAGCTGACATCCATCACTCTGAGGACAGCACTTTCTCACTTTGCCTGAAAACCTAAGCAGCAAGTTTGTGTAGCGCAGTTGGTCAGAAACCCATAAACTTTGAAAATAATCAGTCCAAAGACATAAAACGCCTAAGCTTTTTATCAAAGTCTCTATTCAGGCCTGAATGGCTCAGAGATAAGGCCTTGCATGTGAACTCAGCTTGTGTGGTGGAATCTGGCTTTAATGCTGCGAAAAGGTCTTTTAGGCTCACTGGTGCTGCCTGGAGAATGTCTCTGAGGCCTTAGGAATGCACTGACATCATTGCTGAGCATTCAGCCAATGCTGGGGAGTTGGCAGTAATCAGATAAACCAAAGGTCCTCACTGTCCTCCCCGGTAATGTTGTGGTACTCCCTTATGTTTTTCTGCAGTCTTGATCTATGAGTTGAGTCAGATGAAGCGTTTTTCTTGGAAAGCCTAAAAGCTCTGGGATGACGGTTTGCACTGATGACTTCATAGGATTTGCACCTTTTAGTCATGGTGCTCTTTGGATGGTAATGTTAGGCTGTCAGTTCTTCATGTAGTCAGTCCATTTCTGCAATTCAGACTGAAATAATAACAAACATGGATCAAGAAAATGAGCAGCTCTTTTGGTAAATGGTCTGTACTTGTATAATTGTTTATGGAGTCCAGAGGACCCCAAAGTGCTTCATAATTCAGTCATTCACATACTGATGGTGGCAAGCTACGATGGAGCCTGACAGAAATCCAGGAGCTGAACTCCCTTTACAAGGGTGAATAATCAAATACTAATAAGGGAATTCCATTGGATTCAAGTGTTTTAGAGAACAGAAACATTAATGTCTCTCATAGCACCAGGGCCCAGTCAGACAGCTCTGTGCAGCAATAGTGGTTTTTCACTGGTAACTGGTGCAAGGTACCAGCCCCTTAATTAGAACCTACTTCACTGAGGTTCCAGTCCAGCTGAAAACACAAAGTTAGAATATTGTTGATCACTGATTGGCTAGGGGCACAGAGTCACTGGTTGCATCAATAAGATTGAGTTCATTGCAATAATCCCATTTGTAAAAATTTACTACAGCGATTGAGCAATTTGCCGTTCCAAAGGACAATGATTAACTGAGCAGGCAACTTTCATGCCCTCCATCGCTGTGCTGCATACAGATCACCAGGGCCTACTTTTTGGACTCTGACTCCCTGACAATATGACAGCCCAGCTCACTGGAGTTGTTACTGGATTGTAGTGGAAAACCGTCCGAACCGTGTAGAGTAGAGTTGAGCCATGCTGCTAGGTATGAGCAGAAAAGCTACAGGTCAGTTGCTTTTCATGACTGAACTTGGGGATCCCTAAAATTGTTTACTGTGGGGCAATAAGCACTATGTTTATTTACTATCTACTAGATTTTGTTCAAACCTGGCACTGATGTCAGACCGTAGAAATGTCCACCTGCTATGTTTTGGATCTGTTTGTACATAATGTGTAAAAGTTTATTTATTCATTTACGTAGTAATAAACTTGTAATAAACAGGGTAATAATGCATGTTTGTACAACAACTCTCAGTTGTCTGCAAAAATCTAATGCTATGGCTCCAATATGCAAGATGTGCTGTGTATTTTATGACAGCATAGATGTAACTTTGCATAATCACCAAAGGTGGCACCAACATTTACAGCAGTCATTCACCTACAAGTTAGCTAACACAAAAGCTGAGTGATCGCCGAGGGGCCACTGGTTCTGTCGCCGTTTTCCAGGAAAACATCACCCGACTGCGCCCACCAGATGATGGGCTACGGACTGATAGTCTGAACGGCACCGTGAGGATGTGCGGCCCTCCTTCCTAACGGACAAAAAACATATAAATGAAACGTGTGTGTAGAAGCAAACTCACACGGTGCTACACACGTTTCTGTTGGATCAGTGGGCGTGTTGATTTCTGTGGAAGTGGGCTTGGTGAGATAAGAAGCGGCCGGGGCTTCCACGGAATAAGTTTGGGGCGGGGAAGAGAAAAGGGCGGGACACGACAGCTGAGGGACGCGGCGAACGGGAAGCGGATGTCAACAAACTCTCCAGGGACCTGCGCCTGGTGAATGGGAGGCTGAGTTGTTGTATTTCACCGGAAAAAAATATTCTGTTTGTTGAATCCATAAACATGAGTCATGGTGATAAGGCCTGCTTGTTCACTATGGCTTCCAGATGGTTAACTCAACCTGACCTGTGACTCTGCTAGTGCTTGTTGTTGTGGTTTTTTTCTTTCAGTACAACCTAACTGGGGAAAGAAATTGAACTCTAGTTACTTTACTAAATGCTGGATATATAAGTTTATATACACCTGAAAGGGTGGGCCTGCACTGTGCGGATTTTTTTTATTATTATTTTAAATTATAACATTTTAAATATACCATAAAATTAAATGTATCTTTTTTGTTCTATCATATATAGAACATTTAGACTCATATCTATTTTATCACTTTAGCTCCAGTTTTGTGTTGAAATACCTCAGCGTCATGATAAAAAATGCTCTTCTTGCTGACATATTTTCCAAAGAAAAAAGATAAACATTACAGCAGGTTCTGCTGTTTCTCCTCTATGTGCCTGACTATCAGTCACATCCAGATGGTTACGTAGACACAGCACACTTTTAAAGTTGATCTATAATGTTTCATTTTAAACAAATTAAGATGAATCTATGGGCTTATATATTTTTTTGCACAAAATCACCATCCTCATATGATGAGATTTTCCCTGCTTAGTTCTGCATATGTTCAGCTATTTTAGGGATTCTGTCACTTTTATGCCAATAAGCTCTTGCTGACCACGCCCCCACAAAGTTTATACATGTGAAAATGGCTGCAAACTGATGCACCATTATGAACAACCATCCCTTTTTGAGTCTGAGTCAAGCACATGTTGTACATTGGGGTCTACAACAAAACATTTGTCTTTTCCAGCAGCCCTTGGACAGAGAATATAAAAGGTAACAAGCTCATCTTATAATGACAGAGCACACCCAAACCTTCACACTGTGGGACAATAAACAACATTATTATATTATAATATTGTGCTCTGCTCTAATACAACAGGAGTGACGTACCATTTATTTTAAAACAGAAACAGAATCTTTATCTCTGGTTCTAATTAATGGAGGTGTTCTAATCATTGCTATCAGATAAAATAAAAGTTGGATGATAAAAGATGAATGTGAGTCCAAGAGGGCAGTAAACTGTAAAACCTGCAAGGTTATAAAATAGTACAACTGTCCTGTAAGAAACAATGTTTTCCATCAATAAAAGCAAAAGTAACCTGTGGTATTGTCGGGGTGGCAGATAGGTGACACACACACACACACAAGTACACCAGATTCTGCCAAGTCTATCCAGTTATTGCTTTTGGAGTCACACCCAGAATGCTATTCTCTCCGCCGGTTACCATGGCATCACACTGGTAACCTTTTGTTAGGATTATTCGCTTCATACAGCAAAAACACTCCTATGGTTGGCTGGTACTTAATGAGGCGATATTAACCTGGGATCTCTTGGTAAGCTACAGTGGGAAAAAAGAAGAAAGACGCACTGCTGAAGTGCTGTTGCAACAAGGAAATTAAATATTTGCTTAATTTATTAAATGTCAGATTAAGACTAGAGTCAATATGAGCTGACATGTTGCTCAGCTCTCAGTTAGGAAGGCTGGAAAATGATCCTGGCGGTGCACGAGGTAAACCTGAGCTGATAAACACAACCAAGACAAGATCCTCATATTTGGGTATTTATTCATAATACATGGAGGTTTGGTTATTTGTGTTTTATCCCAGGTTTACAGTGATTCAGAAATGTGCAGATTCTATTTTTTTATTTTTATTTTTTATTTTTTTGCAAGTTCCTATTGAAAGAAATATTTTCACAACATCTACTCTTTCTATAACTCTCCTCTGCAGTAGATTAGAAATTCAATCTTTGGTCTTAGGTATAATTTAGCACATGAATGTTTGACAATCATAATTTAACATTCATTACCAATTTTTTTTTTCATCCTTTAACGTTTTATGAATATTTCTGTGATGCTTTAATTTTTTTTAAAAATCACCCTAACGTTCCTTCCCTTGGGGGGGGTCTACGGGGGGCGCAGATTTATGTTTTCGCATCCACCTGTATAATGTGTAGTTGCCCCACTGTTTGGTAGTACTGTTGGCTCCTGTCTCCCAACATCTTCAAAAACAATTAATAGACTTTAGGAATCCATTAATATTTTGTTAGCAGTGCACAGAACACTCACACTGAAGTCTGAATGCAGTCAAATTTAATTAATAGTACAACCACAAAAAATAAAATGGATTTCAGCAACAAAAAAAAAATCAGAATTGAGCATCAAGACCCTTTGAGTAAATGTGGCCTAAGAGATTAGCTACTCCTAATATTAACAGATTTTTATAAAACATTAGCAGTCTAAGCATCACCAGTTAATAACCTAGCTAATTCCATTAAGGAGAAGTTGTCAGATCTGATGTCTGTAGCTTAATTAGTAGCTTTGCTTCAGTAGAATAAAGATCAGCAAAGAGATTTAAATATTATAGCTATCTTGCTAGCAATGAGGCCTGAGTCTCATAGAGACTTAGGTCTCAAGCTATATTTATATAAAATTGTCGTGCAATTTTTTTAGAAAACTTTTAAAATGTTGCAAAAAGGAAAATAAAAAAAAAGAAAATACAAATTATGTTTCTGTCTTCTGGTTTAGAGAAAATCAACCAGGCTACGCTAAGCATAGCTTCGTCAGATGTTGATGTTACACATGACTATAATAACCAGGAAGTAGACATTACAAACTATCATGGACCGCACATCTCAGAAAAATGGAGAAGTTTTCAGGAATATATTGATATTGGCCAAGTTCTGGTTGTCAACTGCCATGGTGTGATATCACATGCTCTTTGGAGACATAGAGGAAGAAATGCATCTCTAATGTGGAAATGACTGAACAGTCAAGTGAGGTAAATGTTAGCAACCTCAGAACTTTTTCAGAAAATGGGTGTTTCCATCTCCTCCTAGGGTTATTCACTGTTTTTGGAAAAGCCAAAAACCAACTCAAATGAGTGTAGAAACATTTTTGTGAAGTTGAGGAAGTTGTCTTAAATTTTGCCGTTGATATAAATTTTTACTAATTACTAATGCCGTAATTAATGATGCACGTAAAAAACGCTAGATAGATGGCTTCAGACTACACGTCTGAGTCAAGTGTTGTGTCTTGCAACTTATGTGTGACTCAAGTCCGAGCATGAACTTGAGTCACCATCTCCGTTGTGATTCCTGCATGACTACAAAACAAATAATCAGGCAGCATTTTTCCAATCAGGTCCACTGTCAGTGAGGCTGTGGCCTCAGTTTCCTGTTTTTAGCTGATTGAAGTGACACCTGGTGAGGCATTCTGCTGCTGTAGCCCATCTTCCAATTTTGAACTGCTTTGTAGTCAGAGATGGTTTTCAAGATACCTTAGTTGGAACAATTAGGTATTAATGTCATTTTTTCTCTTGTCTCTAACAACAAAAAGACACTTTTGTCCTCACAACTTCCAATCACTTGACTTTTTTTTATTTTCACACCCTTTTCTGTAAACACAAGAATAAAAATCCCAGTGAATCAGAAGTAGTTCACACTGGTCTGTCTGGCACCAACGACAACAGCAGATTTAAAGCTTAATTTCCGTTTCTTAGTCATTCTAACGCTTTCACACACATCTATATGTCTGAATGGAATAACTACAATACAAACTGCCCAGTTGGTGTTATTGCGGTATTCAATTTCAAAAGAAGCACTCCTATCTAATATAAAGCTAGAATATTTTTGCAACATTTTCAATCAGTGTGCACTGACCTTTTATTTTCATTCCAAAGCCGGCCCACGCACATGGCCACACCCCAGGTATGCTAGGCCTTCATGTGACTTTCAGTCTTTGTTTCCAGGTCTCTGTCACGTGGTTCTATTGTTAGGCTGGATTCTATTGCCACACTTTATCCGTGACTCATAAAGAAAAAGAAAAAGGAATACATGAGTGCATCTAATACATATCTCCTTATGACTCACATCTTTTGTTGTTTTACTATCTTCACGCAGGTGTTATAGTATCGTAGAGTGCAGTTGTGGGTGTAGGGACATGTATACACTACCTGTTTGAGGGTTCACTTCTCTTTTACTCTAAAATTCAACTTCTGTCCCTTCTTGAATTGTGTTTTGCCGCTCGTGTGCGTCTGCAGCCACTTCCTACTGTCCTTTGCAGGAGTAAAGCAGAAGCTATCCGCATTCACGTTCCTTTTTTAAGCCAGGTGTGTGTTTCTCTGGAACTTTCTGTGTGCAATGCTACACCACTACACTTTTAAATCCAGACTCTGTTTTTATGCAGGAGGACAAAAAGCCCCTATTTTGTTTTCTCACAGTATCAGTATTTACTGATACTGAGTAAATCACCCACTAATTACACAGTATCAGGACTCATTTAGGTAAAATGGAAATTAGAAAAGAATGTGAAATTCTTTGCTTTCATAGCTGTGTTTCCATTGACCAAACAATTGCTCAATTTGAAAGTTGGAAAATAAGTTTGCTTAGTAGAAATATGGCCTTTTTTTCTGTCCTAGTC